>JARYGA010044082.1:0-44832 GCA_030545235.1 Helianthus tuberosus
GTTTATACTTATATTTACGTGAATATTCATACTTAAACTTATACTTATGCTCATGCTTTTATTCATACTCATATTCATAAATTTGTACCTATACGTGAGCGTAACCTGAGGGATTCGCTTACGTGGGTCACATACATACTTACACATGAACATGCTTATATACTACATTCTTATACGTACACATTCTCATTTTCCAAATTTATGTATACCCTGATTCATACACAACTAGTACAAGCTATGCGGATCATGCGACGATCAAAATAATCGCGGGTGCACACAGGATTATAGTGATAGGCGCATGAGAATCATAGAGTGTACTACTGTGTATGGTAAAACCTGGAACGTAACATGACCCCGAACAACGAAACAGATGTAACATGATTAAAACATGGTGGATACGCCACTGGTACTTACTATATATAAGTGTTTTCACCATGTTACCAAACTTTCGTAATACGTGCCATGAGAAATTCGGTGTTTTGTAGACCATATTTAGACCTAAAATGCAAACATTAACAACTCACAAATGCATTTCTAAACGCACGATATCCGATTATCCACGAAGAAACTTCATTCTTAACCCAACATTTTCGTTATCCAATACGCATGCCATCCTTATACTCATATTTGTTTATAGATCATTCACTCTCGTACCTCCGTTCTTCCCCATTATTCCTTGTTTTTTTGTACAAACCCCATTTACAATCCGTCGGTTTAAATGTTCGAAACCTAAAATACTTTCTTACTATTTAAGGCTATCATCCATCCTTGTTTATGTGTCAAAACGCTATTTGGCCGTTACCTTCAAAACCATTTTTATTGTTATTTAAAATACCTAACTTCCTCTTTTTCACCGATAAAGAATTCTCTACAAAAACTGGAATTATCAATGCTCTTTGAAACCAATGAAACTTTTGCAGTGCGGCCACACTTTTCATCAAAATACTAACCGTATCATACGAAAGTTATACTTCTTGGATATCATATTTTAAAGATACCTCTCCATTCTGGGTTATTCAAACTTTTTTAAACTCTTTTGCCTATGTGCACACATGCGCATTTTACTTATGCTTAAACTGTGACAACCCGAGATTTCATGTTCCTTCCTCTATGCATCACTTGTTTCGCAATCCCGTTTGACAATTTGTTTTGTGTTATGTATGGTGTGATTGTTTGAAAGATTAGTGGATTCAAATGTGTGGTGTTACGGTTTATGAGTAATGGAATCAAATGACTAGGAACTCCATTCTTCGCCACAAACTCACTGGATGAAAAATGATATTTCGTCGCTTCCTGTCTTGACGAAAAAATGTTCTTCGTCGAGCCGGTTTTTCGCCCAGAAGGCCCGCGGCCCAGATCCACTCATGGTCCAACATTCTTTTGGTTGTTTAAAACCTTTGTAACTGGCGACACATCAACCCTAAAACTATTTTTTCCCTTCTCTTCCTGTGTGATGGCAATATGGCACTGATCGAGGCTTTCTTCTCGACCTTAACATCCTCCTCATCATCTCGAAATCTGTGGTTAGTTCTATGATATCTGTTTTAATTCTGGTTAATTGTATTTGTTTATGTGAAAACTTAATTTGATTCATAGTGTTGATTCTGAGAATCCTTATGTTAAGTATAGATTAAAACTGTGATTTTGATTGTAAGAATAGGATCGATAACTAAATTAAGTGTTATGGATATCAAGTGACTAGGTGATATGGTTTCGTGCATGATGATGATTTGGTAATCTAGAGTTCATGGCTAGGTTCGATTCTGGTGATTAATAGGCTAAGGGCTTCATGATATTGATTGTTCAGTTGGTTTGGGCGATAACAGGAAACTGTTACGGCTAGGATTATGTGTCTTATACGAAAGCTTGTTAAACTATGATGATATGAAACTGTTTGATAGATTGTTGTGATGTATGATGTTTGTGTTTGGTTTATCATGATGCATGATGTTCATAGAGATGATGAAGGATTTTTGAAACTGTTATGCTACGTTAATCTAGTTTGAATAGATTAATAACTGCAGCAAATGATACGATGTGTTAACACTGAAACTGTTAGGGTTAGTGACGAAAACCTATTGACAAACAATCAATGTCGACGAAACCCCTTTTGACGAATCATGGGTTTTTCGTCACCCTTGAACAACGAAACATATGGTCTTTCATCATGAAGCTGAACGACGAAACGTATGGTCTTTCGTCGGGATACCATCTAAGAACAATCTTAACAGAACAAGTAATATAACATGTATTGTGTTGGTATGAATGTTTGGTTAAATGATTTCATTTAGTTGGAAATGAGGAAACTCGTATGTATTAAGGTGTATAATCACTTCAACTGTTGAATGTTATTGCATGTTGTGTACTTGGAATGTAGACTAACATGAAAACTGAGTAGTTGTTGCATATCAAGCGTACAAACTGTGAATGTTATTGCGTGATATGCACATGAGGTGTGGATTGTTGTGTTGAAATGCAAAGTGTGTAACGACGTGAAGTAATTTATTACGAAACTGATTTTGATTGTTAACTACGGTAGGGTTGTTTGACTAACGAGAATGGGTAACATTATATACCAAGCAAACCTAAGGTGAGTTTACTGCTCTTTTTTTTCCAAGCATGCGTCCCGGGGAGGGACATCTGGTAATCGTTCCAGGGAGGAATGTTGGGTTACTGGGATGTTGGTTATTACACTCATTTTTATCATTAAGTCCCATCATATACCGTTTGGTTACCGGGGAGGCAACGGGGTTATTAGTTAATAGCGCTATTAGGTTTGGCACCCTCACACCGTACCGGGGAGGACGGTCGTGAACTAATTACCTTAACCACTTGACTAATGTATGAGAGAGCATTGGGGTTTGGGCAAATAATCTGGAGCCATCTGCGGTAATCGAGTTAATAACAACATCTAATCTTTGAAATGTTTTATACTCTTATCTGGTAACTAAAACGTGTTAACAAACTTTGAACTCACCAGCGTCGTCTGACACACTTGTCTGCATGCTTGCAGGTCGTTAGATTCGTGGTTATGGACTTGCTATCTGGTAGAGCTGGAGTGGTCATGGGTCGAGACTCTTGGATACTTGTTTCGTTGGTTTTGAACACTTGTTTTGAAATAGTTGATTAACAATTTACATTATGCTTCCGCTGAACGTTTACTTGGTTTTAACTTATGACTTGGAATTATATTATGAAACGAATGGCTTGATCCTGGTACGTCACACGCCTTGCGGGGGTTCCCGTGTGTGGTATTTTGGGGGTGTGCCAGTTTGGTATCAGAGCCACTGGTTATAGTGAACTTGGTTTTAAAAATGTTTTTATAAAACCAGACTATAACCGAACAGTTCTGAGCATGTGAATACGACCATGACACTCAGCTCCAAATTGCAAGGTTCGTCTTTTTCATCTGCTGCATACATTACATGGCTAGTACACATTTCTTTATGATGTAGCGTACGAACACACACTCGTCACTATAGCATGATTACATGAATTGCTTATTTACATTATAATGCGTTGATAGTATGTCGTAGTCCTTGGGGACTCTGTGATCTTATTATCTTGATAACCTCCGTTTGATATATGAGTTTGGAGAACCATTTGACATGAGTTAAGGAGAACTGAGACGAGCATGCAAATCGCAATATTATTGTGGGTGCACATATAATAATAATGTGGGGTGCATGCGAGTCCCAGTGAGCCTTAACAAGTGAAAAAGGGGTTATGTCCTGTTAATTAATCAATGAGAAACATAACAAATCTATAGGAGTCGTAGTAGTGATTGTCTCTTATTAGAACGTGATCTTCTCACTCCTCTCTGAATCCTTACGAATCTTGATGCTACCGAGTATTACCTGAACACCCATTTGAATGTCTAGCGAACTGTGTAGAATGTTAGGTGCTAGTACGAACGTCTCTGAGTTGAATGTCGCAGCATCGAACGCTTGGTTTATACCTTTCTCACTTATCTTCGTTTGCTGGAATTTAACATACTGACGCCTTAGATTCCGAGTGCGATCACTTCTGCAACACGCTAGCAGCATACCATGAATTACTCAATCGACTTGCAAGATCGATGGACAAGGGGATGAGCGTAGTACCTCACCGACCTCAGTATTAGGATGACCCTGGCTACCGGCATCGGGCACCGGCAAATTTGGCTTCAATCGAATCCCTAACCCTAGTAAGCAACTTATGGGAGTCAACTCCTACGAATCGATCGGGACATAAGTGATGACAATAGACTAGAGTGTGGAATGTGTAATTGCCAGCACAATGAGTAGCGCCATAGGACATGGCATGGAATGTGAAAGGATGGACCCTGTTGGTGAAAGATCGTAGGGCTTCGTTACAAGAAACGACATTAGAGGCAACAGTCACGGCAACATCAAGGTACCTATAATGGTAGCCAACAGTATAGGAATGAAGGTGCCTACGATATGGAGTGGCCGTCGTTAAATCAAGACGACAACAATCAAGGGAACGACGGCAGTACTGGAAATCCTCGTAACAGTAACAACAACACGGGAAATGATGCTCATGGAAGGGCATTTAGGATTGGCGTGGGCGACGCCAGGGTTATAACAACATGGTGGCCTGCACGTTCTTGGTAGCCAATCGCTTCGTCTCTATTCTGTTTAACCCTGATGTTTCTTGAAACCGAACCTATTGTGGAATCAGCTGATGGCAAGTCAATTGAAGCCTCATATGTTCGTTAGGATGCAAACTCGACCTTGTGGGACAAGCACTCGACATCGACCTTCCTTCTGCTATCCTTGATAGTTTCGATGCAGTAGTTAGTGTGGATTGGTTATTCAGATATCGCGCAGATATACCCTAGGAGGAGAAAATCGTCGCCTGTCATAATGTATCCGAGTGGTGCAGAGGTTAGCATCAATTCATCAATGAAGGCCAGAAGTGTCCACGGAAGGATTACCCCGCTATGTTAGCACTCGTTACTGATGTTAAGGCTAAGGAAAAGAGGATCGAGGATCTACCAATTGTTCGTGATTTCTCCCTACATGCTGCCAGAAGAACTATCAGGTTTACCTTCACATCATCACGTGGAATATCAGATTAGTATCATGTCAGAAGCAGCCCTTATTACTAGTGCTCCTTATTGTCTCACATCAGGAAGGTTGCAGGAACTGCCTAATCAACTTCAGGAACCGCTGGAGAGTGGGTCTTAACTGATTTAGCTCCTTGCCTTGGGGAGCCCGAGCTTTACCTGTGAAAAGAAGGACGGGTCCCTTCATTCGTGTATCGGCTATCGTAAACTCAGCAAGGTGCAAGTCAGGAACCGTCACCCATTACCTCACAATTGACGACCTGCTTGGCCAACTGCAAGGGTCAAATCATCTACTCAGAAACCAACTTGAAATCGGGCAATCATCAGATGGAAGTCCAGGAGGATGATGTTCCCAAGACGGCATAACGAACGCAATGCGGCCATTGCGACTTTGTATTCCATGACCATTCGGTTAATCAACACACCAGCAGCTTTATGGATCACATGAATCGATCATGTTTGTTGATGACGTTTTGAATCATTACCAGGAGAAAGGATCAACATGGATGGCATATGTATCTTATTTTAGAGCTCCTGAAGGAGGAGCCACTCCACGCGAAGTCTTGTTAAAGATAACTTTTGGATTCGAGAGGTACATTTTTGGTCATATAATCAACGAAGTGGGAATACACGTGGATCTCGCTAAGATCCATTTTGTTATAAACTGAACGACACCAAAGATACCTTTAAGGATACATCAATTTCTTGGTCTTACTAGATACTATCGCAGATTCATCACAGGATTTTCGAAGATCGCGCAGCTTTAATCTCTTTAGCACAGCAGGGTGCTGTGTTCGTGGAAGACAAAATAGGAGGACGTCTTTTTAGCTTTTGAAGCCCAACTCAGCAATGCACTGAGCATCGTCTTTACCCGAGGGTACGGGTGACCTAGTGGTGTACCATGATGGTTCGAATCATAGTTTCAGTTACACATCAATGCAACACGAGAAGGTGATGACTTACGTAGTGGATTTACGAAGGGGAATTACACGAGTCACAACCTGCGGTAGAGATCGAGGTCTTTAGATTTAAGTTGGAGGCATTACTTGGACGGTACCAAATGCACTACTTAGACCGATCACAAGGGCCTCCCGCGTACCCTTGTCTCGAAGGAGCTAAACATGGGATGGCATCGCTGGATGAAACCTTTGAATGATTTTGACTGTGAAACCTGAACGTGCACGAGCCTTGCAGCACACTATCGACTCTAACCTATCAGACTCGCTCTGTTCAAACTAGAGAACTGAAGGAAGAGAATTTTCAAGTTGAACCCATGCGGGGCAGGGAGAAGCAACCTTTGGCAGGTTGGACGACATTGGCTACCTCATGGAACGAATGTGGATCTCATTATACGGCAACTGTAGGGAATTTGTGTTGAGCAAAGCACACCGGCCTCGATATTCTAGTCGTCTGGGTTCTGATGAGAGATATTAGGATCTATAAATCTTGTACTGGTGATCGGGCATGAAGGCCCACCTGGCAATGTATGTGAATGATGTTTGACTTGTGGGAAAGTCAAGGTAGAGTATCAACAACCAGAAACACCCATATGGAAATGAGAATAGACTGCCATGGATTTTGTCGCTAGTCTACTTACCACTCGAGATGGAACCAGCATACTTTATTGCTGTCACACCCCAACCGATGGCGGAAACACCGGGGCATGGCACTGAGCGAAACAGATTGTCCAGAAGTTTCCATAACAATTATCATTATCCATCAATTTAAAATAACATGTCCCATACCATGTCTCAAAAGGTAAACAAATTATTACTGACAAAATCTAGGCAAATAGTTCTATTCCGACAACTCAGATTTAAAAAGAGCAATTGTTTATCTGCTTCTAGAGACCCTTGATTTAATTGGTACAGACAACTATTTGTTGACCTCTAGAGCCTTATTCTAGCCTCGATTTCCAAGCAGATGTGCATCCTAAGCACCTGTCACATACGTTAAAATAAAGTCAATACATATAATGTAAAGGTGAGCATACAAGTTTGATAATAGCATATAAAGTTCGAATTCATTTACGCATAACCAGCACGTACACATAGTGAAATGAGGCATGTTAGTTATCGACATAGATCCATCGATACCAATGACTGCGGGTTGACTGCCAGAGGCAGTTCGCAATACATGATTACCACCATAATCCATGCAAGTAATTGTCCTTAACAACCCCTGCGAACAGGTGCTGAGTCCAAACTATAGTACTATCATTGCTAAGGCAGGTAGACATCATTCCATGTGTAAACATAACAAACAAGCATTAATAAGCCACGTATAACATGCATTAATGGTTAGCGTTCAAATAGTATTGAGTAGTGTGTTTGATGTGATTTGAATAGTTGTAACGTATGTAACACCCAAAAGTGCATAAAGCAAAAAGGGATCGAGTATACTCACAGCGGTTGATGGATTGAAGGGAGCGCTTAGCGAGAAAGGTTAGCCTGAATAGTTTGATAGCATAACAATAAGTGGCGCGTAAAACGGTGCAAAGTATCAGTGGCTCGGACAGCAGTTCGGTCGGATGGTAATCCGATCGGACGACTTGTTCGTGCGGATGACAATCCGTTCGGATGGTCATCCGGTCGGATAGCTTGTTCGGTCGGATGACTATTCGAGTGGATTATTTCTTCCTATGAGAAGGAGGTGTTTGTGTATGATGGCTTGACTTTTGAAGTTTTCGTTGTAGCATTTTGAAAACATTGAAGTATCTCTATCCTTCAAGTCGGTCGATCGGACGGTCAGTCGTGCGGATGACAATCCGCTCGGATGGTCATCCGGTCGAACGTTAGTCCGGTCCGACGGTGACTCAAGTGATGAGGTTACTTAGTGGGAACAAATTCACAGCAGAAGAGTCACTCGGTCGGATGTCCATCCGACTGGGTGGCAACCCTGTTAATGAACATGTTGAAATTTGTTTAAGTCTTTAAAGTCCTAGTATCTCATGATCCGAAGAGTAATCCGGTCGGATGGTAGTCCGATCGGATGGCAATTCGTTCAATACTCAAACTTCAGATAAAGTTGATTAAGTGTGGGACCCAAGGTGTGATCCGTTCGGGTGGCTTATCCGCTCGGACAGTAGTCCGGTCGGATAGCATTCCGTCTCGGTTGCTCCGTCCGTCTTACACATGGTCGTTTTGTTTATTTATCGTTTTATCGAGACGTTTTGACAATGTGTTAACCAACAGAATCCCATCTTGACCCAAGTGACCTGATCGACCAGGAATCACCCTAGTTTGGCCAGTTAACTAGTTCAAGACGGTTATTCTTGTATAACCCGAAATCGGTGGTCTCGTGAGTAGAATCCAGATCTTGAGCTAGCACAACACTAAGAATGAGCAGGAGACTAGAACAAGGCCCGATTCTATCGGTTTTGAGTGCATTGAGTGTGAAAGATTTGAAGGAAAGTTAGAAACCATCTTTCAATCCTTTTTTCATCGTGAATGTGTTTAGATCTATGTGAGATCTTTGTTTATTCATGTGGAAATCGGTTAGATCTAAGTTGTTCTTGGGGGATTGAGGCCAAAACATGAAGTTCTTCAAGAACTCATGATGACGTCATCCTAGAACACCTCAAATCTTGTGATTTCACGGTTAAAAGTTAAGATTCAAAAGATAGAAAGGTGTAGGAGTGAGTGTAGATCAAGAAAGTATAAGATTTAGGACGAGATCTTACCGGAATCGAGAGAAATCGAGGAAAAGGTGAGGAACACGAGCTGGTCGGTCAGAGAGTTTCCAAAAGTAGAAAGTTTGAGAGTGACATGAGTATTTATAAGATTCCAAAAAGGGAAAGTGTGGGTCGGTCTGATGGCATCTCGCCCGGATGACTATCCGGTCGGATGTCATATCGGTTAGATGGCATCTTGGCACCACGACCAAGTGGCAGCCCGGTCGGATGGCTATCCGGCCGGATGGCACTTGGTTCGTGTGTTCGACGCGATGATTTTTGCTGATTCGATTTCGATTGCGAGCGATGCGAATACGATGGAGTTTCCTATTCAAATTACTTTTAATCCCAACTATTCATATCTAGCATTGTCTCTTCTCCACTAATTATCATACCATTTCGATTGTGATTCGAGTTCGATGTCGATTGAGTTCGATTGCATTTCGAGTTTCGATTGTTTTCCACAACATAACATAAATAAACATGCACAAGTAACACATAAGGCACGCACACACGTATAACACTATTCCAAATTCGTATTTCGAATTCGATTCGATGTCGATTTGATTTAGCATAGTTTGATTATCGTTTAGTTAACTTTATCGCATTGTTACTTCCTATAGTTCACAGTCGTAAGTCGATTAGGTAGCAAATAACATACGTCGATTGTTGTAATTATTGACACTTACTCCACATAATACAACTAAAATAAACATATAGAAGAAATCTACTACAAGTCAAGTTGCGCGAAATCGGTCGTTGACTTTGACCTTGACTTTGACTTTGGCATTCGAAAACACGGGGTGTTACAGCCTCCCCTTGTTTAGGGAATTTCGTCCCGAAATTAGGCTGAAGCCGTAACGAATAACTACGGGTACTTCGCCTTCATGTCGCTTTCGAGTTCCCAAGTGAACTCTGCGCCTCGTTTGCCTTCCCATCGGGCTTTCACAATAGGAATGCGCGAGCATCTGAGCTGCTTGGTTTGGCGATCCATGATTTCGACAGGCTTCTCCACGAAGTGTAGTGTTTCGTTTACTTGCAGATCCTCTAATGGGACATGTAAGTCGTGGTCGGCCAAGCACTTTCTGAGGTTTGAGACGTGGAAAGTCAGGTGGACGTTACTAAGTTCCTCCGGTAGTTCGAGTCTGTAGGCGACTTTTTCGATCCTTTCCAGAATCTTAAAAGGTCCAACATATCGAGGCGCTAGTTTCCCTTTCTTGCCGAATCTGACCACACCCTTCCAAGGTGATACCTTTAGGAGTACGTAGTCGCCAATGTCATATTCAAGGGGCTTGCGTCGTCTGTCGGCATAACTTTTCTGTCGATTCCGAGCTTTTGTTAGATTGTCTCGAATTTGGAAAATCTTGTCTGTCGTTTCTTGCAATAGCTCGGGACCGGTTAATTGCGAATGACCGATCTCGTGCCACACAATAGGCGATCGACATTTTCTTCCGTATAAAGCCTCGAATGGTGCCATCTGAATGCTGGAATGATAACTGTTGTTATACGAGAATTCGACTAACGGCAGGTATTTATCCCAATTACCACCGAAGTCTATGACACACGAACGGAGCATGTCTTCAAGAGTACGAATCGTTCTTTCAGTCTGACCGTCGGTTTGAGGGTGGAAAGCGGTACTTAGATTAAGCGATGTACCGAGAGCCGTTTGAAATGTTTCCCACAGTCGCGAGGTAAACCGAGCATCACGATCAGAGATGATGTCACGAGGCATCCCATGATTACAAATGATCTCGTCGGTGTAGATTCGGGCTAATCGTTCTACCTTGTAGTCTTCCCGTATTGGCAAGAAGTGAGCCGATTTGGTCAGTCAGTCAACAACAACCCAGATGCTATCGTGACCTGATGACGTGTGCGGAAGTTTTGTTATGAAGTCCATAGCTATACTCTCCCACTTCCACATAGGGATCGGTGGTTGCTCGAGTAAGCCAGAGGGTCTTTGATGTTCAGCCTTGACTCTTGCACATGTCAGGCACTTCCCAACATAGAGAGCAATATCCCTTTTCATGCCCGGCCACCAGTACTTGTAGCGAAGATCCTGGTACATCTTGTCGGCACCGGGATGAATAGAATACCGGGATTTGTGGGCTTCGTCCATCAAAATCTGTCGCAAATCGGTCCGTTTAGGGATCCAAATTCGGTCCAGAAAGTGGAATATCCCATTTGATTTACTCACAAGCTGGGCTCCATCGTGGTAGATTCTTTCCTTCTTCAGAGTGCGTTCATTGAAACACGCATGCTGAGCTTCGCGGATGAGGGTTTCGAGATCATATTGGGCATGAACATTACGAGTGCTAAGCAGATAGCTTCGTCTGCTGAGTGTGTCGGCAACAACATTTGCTTTGCCTGGGTGATCACGAATCTCACAGTCGTAATCGTTGAGAAGTTCTACCCATCGGCGTTGACGCATATTAAGTTCCTTCTGATTAAAGATATGTTGCAGGCTCCTATGATCGGTGAAGATCATACACTTTGTACCATACAGGTAGTGTCGCCAAATCTTTAATGCAAAAACAACTGCGCCTAGCTTGAGATCGTGGGTTGTATAGTTCTTCTCGTGTATTTTGAGCTGACGAGATGCGTAAGCTGTAACCTTGTCCCATTGCATGAGGACACAACCGAGACCGAGGTTGGAAGCATCACAATAGACAATGAAATCGTCGTTTCCATCGGGCAATGTGAGAACAGGAGCATTGCAAAGCATGTGCTTAAGGGTTTGGAAAGCAGACTCTTGTTCAGTTCCCCAAACAAAAGGCTTGTCTTTATGCGTGAGAGCGGTAAGCGGCACAACGATCTTTGCGATTCCTTCGATAAATCGTCGATAATAGCCCGCTAGTCCGAGAAAAGAACAGACTTCAGATGGGTTCTTAGGTGTAACCCAACTCTTAACGGCTTCAATCTTCGTGGGATCAACGTGAATACCTTGACTATTAACAATGTGACCCAGAAACTGAACCTCCTCCAACCAGAATTCACACTTGGAGAACTTGGCATAGAGTCGATTCCCCTGGAGTAGTTCGAGAACCAAACGTAGATGTTGCGCGTGTTCGGTTTTTGACTTGGAATAGATCAAGACATCGTCGATGAATACGATGACGAAACGGTCAAGATATGGTTTACACACGCGATTCATCAGATCCATGAAAACCGCGGGTGCGTTGGTTAAACCAAAAGGCATAACAACGAATTCGTAGTGGCCGTATCGAGTGCGAAACGCGGTTTTGGGTATATCCTCCTCTTGAATGTGTAGTTGATGATAGCCTGAACGTAGATCGATCTTCGAGAAACACGTAGCGCCTTGTAGCTGATCAAACAAATCATCGATGCGGGGTAGGGGATAGCGGTTCTTGATAGTTAACTTATTCAATTCCCGATAGTCGATGCACATCCTGAATGACCCATCCTTCTTTTTTACGAAAAGGACTGGCGTGCCCCAAGGAGAGGTGCTCGGGCGAATGAAGCCTTTCTCAAGTAATTCCTGGAGTTGGTTTGAGAGTTCACGTATCTCGGATGGCGCGAGTCGGTAAGGAGCTTTGGCAATAGGGTTGGCTCCAGGAATGAGGTCGATACGAAAGTCGATATCACGACTTGGTGGTAGTCCAGGAAGATCCTCAGGAAAAACGTTAGGAAATTCTCGAACAACAGGAACGTCTTTCACTTCCTTCTTCTCTTTCTTTTCCTTCTCCGCTACTACGATGTTAGCCAAGAAAGCTCTGTATTCCTTGCGGGGATACTTGCTAGCTTGGACACACGACATGAGCTTGAGACCTTTCGAAGTAGTTTCACCATAGACGCACAATAGATCACCATTCGCGAGCGAAAATCGAATCATCTTATCGTAGCATACAACTTCAGCATGGTTTTCGTGAAGAAAGTCCATGCCTACTATGACATCAAAACTTCCGAGTTGCATTGGAATAAGGTCGATTGGGAAGATGTGATTGTTGAGCTCAAGAGTACAATCACGAAGAACAGAATTGACGGTTACAGTTCTTCCGATAGCGACTTCAACATCAAACGTCGAGGAAAGTTGGGAGCGTTTACGACTAAGGAGCTTCTCGAATTCGAACGACACAAAGCAATTATCGGCTCCAGTATCAAATAAACACGAAGCATAAATACCGTTCACAAGGAACGTACCCTTGACCACGTTGTTGTCGGCTTGGGCTTGGCGCACGTTGATGTTGAAAGTTCTGGCGCGTGCGGCTTGTTGTTGTTGCTGCTGCTGGTGAGGCTGCTGCTGCTGCTGCTGCTGGGGATCTTGTTTCACAACCCTGTTTGGGCACATGTTGGCGAAATGGTTAGGATTGCCACATGCGAAGCAGGCTCTGGCGTTGACCGCGGGTGCCGGAGGAGCTTGTTGACCCTGAGGGGCGGTGAGTAGAGCTTGAAGAGCAGGAGCTTGTCGAGCACGGCAGTTGGTAGTAAAATGGCCGTACATATTGCAATGAGCACAGAAACGGCAAGCGATGGCAGTCGGGTGGTGGTAGGTACAAGTAGGGCAAAGCGGGTGTGGCCCAGTGTATGCACGCTTGGCAGGCGGTGTATTTGCCACAGGCGCCGCTACTTGACGTTGTTGGGATGGTACAGCTTGAATCGGTGCAGCAGTGATCGCACAGTTCTTGTTGCTGGAGCTGTTCTTTCTCTTGTTCTTCCTCTTGTTGCTCGATGAGGTGGTGGTTTCAGCAGTTGGTGCGGCGGTGGTGGTAGCTTGATGCAGATGCTTTGAAGTTTTATCCCAGACACCAGCCTTGACCCACTTGTCGTTGATTTCAGCGGCCAGTAGGTAAGTCTCTTCGAACGTCTTAGTCTTAGCCGCTTGCACGAAATCTGCAACACAATCAGGCAGGGCTCGGATATACTTCTTGATTGCCATGTCTGAAGTCTTGACTTGGTCAGGGCAGATGATGCTAAGCTGTTTGAAGCGAGCAGCGAGAGCAGCATTTTCACCTTCCTTCTGCTTTATGTGCCAGAATTCATCTTCTAACTTTTGGCGCTCATGAGGAGGGCATAATTCTTCCAGCATGACCTCCTTGAGTTCATCCCACGACAAACCATAGGCTGCATCGTTTCCCCTCTTGTTTCTCTCAGCCGTCCACCAGTCTAATGCGCGGGACTGGAAGACATCGGTAGCATTCAGAGTGCGGAGGTCGTCGGGGCAACCGCTCTGTCGCAGTGTGACCTCAATGGAATCAAACCATTGGAACAACGTTGTAGGGCCTTCCTCGCCAGTGAATTCCTTTTGCCCACAAGACTTGAATTGCTTAAAATTGAAGGGAGCTTTGGTAGTAGCTTTGGGAGCGTCGGTTCTCGACTCCTGAGATGATTTGCTGACGTTCTCGTAGACATCACTCACGGCTTTTGCTACTTGTTTAGCGATGATAGCAGCAAGACGTTTGTCTCTCTTTTCTTGACGAGAAAGTGGTGTGTGACGGGATGATTGTCCAGTTGATATTGTCTGCAACAGACATCGCCATAGGTCTCAGACACATCATAATCGAATCTCACCTCACACGTCTACTACTTACTAAAGCCTAGGAACACGCAATGTAACATGTATCACACAAACACATAAGCACATAATCACATATTCAGATAAAAACAGAAGCACATAAGCACGTAGAGCACAGAATCACATAAGCACCTAATCATGTAGTCACAAGAGGCCGCCAGAATACAGAAACCTATCATTCACAGTTCGCGAGCGTTCGAATATAGCGACCGCGTTTAATATATCGAGTCGTGTAGTATAAGTGTATAACGTAGCATAAAGTCGTCCACAATTCAGCGATTTGTTAACGTTTCGAGGTAGAAGTGCAATGCGAGTCGTGCGTGTCGATCGAAGTGAAAGCAAAAATCGAGTAAATCTCTAAAAATTTAAACGCATAAACAGGTAAACACACATATAAGCACATAAAATCGATGAATCATCAGAGTCAGCAGTTGCGGGCTCAGAATCGAAACACATAGAAATCGAGAAATAGATTGTCCGCGGCTAGTAGACTTCGACTATCCAAAGTGGTTCAACTATTCGCAAGGACTAGTTGTGCACATTTGACCTTCAGGACTATGCTTTTGCCTCGATTCTTGGGCGTTTGGCACATATCCCGTTAGTCATGTTATGACTTCAGGTCGTTGGAGTCCGTCGAGACTTTGGTGAGAGTTTTGTAAAATGGGCGGAACAAGTCGTCAAGGTTAGGGTTTCACCCCTGGCTTAACAACTTCGCTCCTATTTTGATAAAATAGAGGAGATTAATCATCAAAATACGGATTTCACTCCTGATTTGGCATAATTCTCCCCGTTTGTGGAAAAAATACGGGTTGATTAAGCAACTTTAGTCGAGAGTTTACGGTTTTCACACCTAATCTTGACTTAGTTCCTCCTTTATAGTTGAAAATTCGAGTGCAGTGATAGTGTAGCATAATCGAGAGTAGCGAGAAATAGCGATTCCTATGTTTTTGCACAAGCTTACCGCCATTCCTATCATACATATCCATACTGGACGTGCACAAGTCGGTCTGTTGGTTCTTAACTATAGACTAGGTCTCTAAGACATCGACCTGGACTAGGTCATGTCTTGCCTAATTCCCTGTAGTTATGGCTCTGATACCAATCTGTCAAACCCCAACCAATGGCGGAAACACCGGGGCATGGCACTGAGCAAAACAGATTGTCCAGAAGTTTCCATAACAATTATCATTACCCATCAATTTAAAATAACATGTCCCATACCATGTCTCAAAAGGTAAACAAATTATTACTGACAAAATCTAGGCAAATAGTTCTATTCCGACAACTCAGATTTAAATAGAGCAATTGTTTATCTGCTTCTAGAGACCCTTGATTTAATTGGTACAGACAACTATTTGTTGGCCTCTAGAGCCTTATTCTAGCCTCGATTTCCTAGCAGATGTGCATCCTAAGCACCTGTCACATACGTTAAAATAAAGTCAATACATATAATGTAAAGGTGAGCATACAAGTTTGATAATAGCATATAAAGTTCGAATTCGTTTACGCATAACCAGCACGTACACATAGTGAAATGAGGCATGTTAGTTATCGACATGGATCCATCGATACCAATGACTGCGGGTTGACTGCCAGAGGCAGTTCGCAATACATGATTACCACTGTAATCCATGCAAGTAATTGTCCCTAACAACCCCTGCGAACAGGTGTTGAGTCCAAACTATAGTACTATCGTTGCTAAGGCAGGTAGACAGCATTCCATGTGTAAACATAACAAACAAGCATTCATAAGCCATGTTTAACATGCATTAATGGTTAGCGTTCAAATAGTATTGAGTAGTGTGTTTGATGTGATTTGAATAGTTGTAACATATGTAACACCCAAAAGTGCATAAAGCAAAAAGGGATCAAGTATACTCACAGCGGTTGATGGATTGAAGGGAGCGCTTAGCGAGTAAGGTTAGCCTGAATAGTTTGATAGCATAACGATAAGTGGCACGTAAAACGGTGCAAAGTATTAGTGGCTCGGACAGCAGTTCGGTCAGATGGTAATCCGATCGGACGGCTTGTTCGTGCGGATGACAATTCGTTCGGATGGTCATCCAGTCGGACAGCTTGTTCGGTCGGATGACTATTCGAGTGGATTGTTTATTCCTATGAGAAGGAGGTGTTTGTGTATGATGGCTTGATTTTTAAAGTTTTCGTTGTAGCATTTTGAAAACATTGAAGTATCTCTATCCTTCAAGTCGGTCGATCGGACGGTCAGTCATGCGGATGACAATCCGCTCGGATGGTCATCCGGTCGGACGGTAGTCCGGTCGGACGGCGACTCTAGTGATGAGGTTACTTAGTGGGAACAAATTCACAGCAGAAGAGTCACTCGGTCGGATGTCCATCCGACCGGGTGGCAACCCTGTTAATGAACATGTTGAAATTTGTTTAAGTCTTTAAAGTCCTAGTATCTCATGATCCGAAGACTAATCTGGTCGGATGGTAGTCCGATCGGATGGCAATTCGTTTACTACTCAAACTTCAGATAAAGTTGATTATGTGTGGGACCCAAGGTGTGATCCGTTCGGATGGCAATCTGTTCGGGTGGCTTATCCGCTCGGACAGTAGTCCGGTCGGATAGCACTCCGTCCCGGTTGCTCCGTCCGTCTTACACTTGGTCGTTTTGTTTATTTATCGTTTTATCGAGATGTTTTGACAATGTGTTAACCAACAGAATCCCATCTTGACCCAAGTGACCTGATCGACCAGGAATCACCCTAGTTCGGCCAGTTAACCGGTTCAAGACGGTTGTTCTTGTTTAACCCGAAATCGGTGGTCTCATGAGTAGAATCCAGATCCTGAGCTAGCACAACACTAAGAATGTGCAGGAGACTAGAACAAGGCCCGATTCTATCGGTTTTGAGTGCATTGAGTGTAAAAGAGTTGAAAGAAAGTTAGAAACCATCTTTCAATCCTTTTTCATCGTGAATGTGTTTAGATCTATGTGAGATCTTTGTTTATTCGTGTGGAAATCGGTTAGATCTAAGTTGTTCTTGGTGGATTGAGGCCAAAACATGAAGTTCTTCAAGAACTCATGATGACGTCATCCTAGAACACCTCAAATCTAGTGATTTCACGGTTAAAAGTTAAGATTCAAAAGATAGAAAGATGTAGGAGTGAGTGTAGATCAAGAAAGGACAAGATTTAGGATGAGATCTTACCGGAATAGAGAGAAATCGAGGAAAAGGTAAGGAGCACGAGCTGGTCGGTCAGAGAGTTTCCAAAAGTAGAAAGTTTGAGAGTGACATGGGTATTTATAGGATTCCAAAAGGGGAAAGTGTGGGTTGGTCGGATATCATATCGTTCGGATGGCTATCCGGCCGGATGGCACTTGGTTCGTGTGTTCGACGCGGCGATTTTTGCTGATTTGATTTAGATTGTGAGCGATGCGAATACGATGGAGTTTCCTATTCAAATTACTTTTAAGCCCAACTATTCATATCTAGCGCTGTCTCTTCTCCACTAATTATCATACCATTTCGATTGTGATTCGAGTTCGATGTCGATTGAGTTCGATTGCATTTTGAGTTTCGATTGTTTTCCACAACATAACATAAATAAACATGCACAAGTAACACATAAGGCACGTACACACGTATAACACTATTCCAAATTCGTATTTCGAGTTTCGATTCGATTCGATGTCGATTTGATTTAGCATAGTTTGATTATCGTTTAGTTAACTTTATCGCATTGTTACTTCCTATAGTTCACAGTCGTAAGTCGATTAGGTAGCGAATAACATACGTCGATTGTTGTAATTATTGACACTTACTCCACATAATACAACTAAAATAAACATATAGAAGAAATCTACTACAAGTCAAGTTGCGCGAAATCGGTCGTTGACTTTGACCTTGACTTTGACTTTGACTTTCGAAAACATGGGGTGTTACAATTGCAATCAAGGAAACTGACGAGTCATCACAGCTTGTCAATATTCCTCTGAGAGAGGCGGCTTTTAGGCACGAGGTACCAACTCCTGTTACCTCTGATTTTGAACTATACCTGATTTATGGCAGGCAATACACAACACCCTTGGCTCATGTCTAGACATGAGCATTGCTTATCACCGTTGGACAAATGGTCAGAATAAACGAACCATCCTGACACTCGAAGACATGCTGTGAGCGTGGGTATGATGGGCTATAGTGAAAAATTGGAAAGACACTTACCTTTGGTTGAGTTCTACTGCAGCAGTTACCATTCTAGTATTCAAGCAGCTCCGTTTGAGGCATTACCTGGACGACAATGCCGGTCTCTTTGTTGGACTAAGGTGGGTGACAACCTAATCACAGATCCAGGATTTGTACTCGAACCTCCTGGGAAGATTGTTCAGATCGAAAAATCGTTTGGCGGCAACGCGTGACCAGCAGTAAAGCTGATAAGCTTAGGAAACACTGGGAGTTCGCTGTAGGCGAACGTGTCATAATCGAAAGTCTCACCCTAGGAGGGTGCGGTACGCTATAGAAAACGTGGCAAAATTAGTTTACGATGCGTTGGGACATTCGGATTTCTGGAACGGTGACATTTATGCCTCGACAAGTTGCAGTTATCGAGGAATCTATCGAAGGCATGGGCCAGGAAGTCAAGGTTCTTTATCATAGTCGAAATTCAATCGTGAGAGTTCGTTAGAACACAAGACGTGGACCGGAGTTCAAGTGGGAACGCGATAATCGGAGAAATCTCTTGTATCTTCAGTTATCCAAACGGTTGAATCAATCTCTGATACCATTAGTGAATTTCGGGACGAAATTCCCTTTCAAGTTGGGGATGATGTGATACCCGAGAAAAAACCACGGTTATCCTAATCGGACACTTCGCCGCTTTTGGTTTACTTATCAAATTTCGGGACGGAATTTCTTTCAAGTTGGGGATGATGTGACAACCCGAGATTTCAAGTTCCTTCCTCTATGCATCACTTGTTTCGCAATCCGGTTTGACAATTTGTTTTGTGTTATGTATTGTGTGATTGTTTGAAAGATTAGTGGATTCAAATGTGTAGTGTTATGGTTTATGTGTAATGGAATCAAATGACTAGGAACTCCATTCTTCGCCACAAACTCACTGGACGAAAAATGATATTTCGTCGCTTCCTGTCTTGACGAAAAAATGTTCTTCGTCGAGGCGGTTTTTCACCCAGAAGGCCCGCGGCCCAGATCCACTCATGGCCCAACATTCTTTTGGTTGTTTAAAACCTTTGTAACTGGCGACACATCAACCATAAAACTATTTTTTCCCTTCTCTTCCTGTGTGACGGCAACATGGCAGTGATCGATGCTTTCTTCTCGACCTTAACAACCTCCTCATCATCTCGAAATCTGGGGTTAGTGCTATGATATATGTTTTAATTCTGGTTAATCGTATTTGTTTATGTACAAACTTAATTTGATTCATAGTGTTGATTCTGAGAATCCTTATGTTAAGTATAGATAAAAACTGTGATTTTGATTGTAAGAATATGATCGATAACTAAATTAAGTGTTATGGATATCAAGTGAATACGTGATACGGTTTCGTGCATGATGATGATTTGGTAATCTAGAGTTCATGGCTAGGTTCGATTCTAGTGATTAATAGGCTAAGGACTTCATGATATTGATTGTTCAGTTGGATTGGGCGATAACAGGAAACTGTTACGGCTAGGGTTATGTGTCTTATACGAAAGCTTGTTAAACTATGATGATATGAAACTGTTTGATAGATCGTTGTGATGTATGATGTTTGTGTTTGGTTTATCATGATGCATGATGTTCACAAAGATGATGAAGGACTTTTGAAACTGTTATGCTACGTTAATCTAGTTTGAATAGATTAATAGCTGCTGCAAATGATATGATGTGTTAACACTGAAACTGTTAGGGTTAGCGACGAAAAACGATTGACAAACAATCAATGTCGACGAAACCCCTGTTGATGAATCATGGGTTTTTCGTCACCCTTGAACGACGAAACATATGGTCTTTCGTCATGAAGCTGAATGACGAAACGTATGGTCTTTCGTCGGGATACCATCTGAGAACAATCTTAACAGAACAAGTAATATTGCATGTATTGTGTTGGTATGAATGTTTGGTTACATGATTTCGTTTAGTTGGAAATGAGGAAACTTGTATGTATTAAGGTGTATAATCACTTCAAATGTTGAATGTTATTGCATGTTGTGTACTTGGAATGTAGACTAACACGAAAACTGAGTAGTTGGTGCATATCATACGGTGTTATAACGAAGCGTACAAACTGTGAATGTTATTGCGTGATATGCACATGAGGTGTGGATTGCTGTGTTGAAATGCAAACTGTGTAACTACGTGAAGTAATTTATTACGAAACTGATTTTGATTGTTAACTACGGTAGGGTTGTTTGACAAACGGGAACTGGTAAAATTATATACCGAGCAAACCTAAGGTGAGTTCACTGCTCTCTTTTTTTCCAAGCATGCGTCCCGGGGAGGGACATTTGGTAATCGTTCCACGGAGGAATGTTGGGTTACTTGGATGTTGGTTATTACACTCATTTCTATCATTAAGTCCCATCATATACCGTTTGGTTGCCGGGGAGGCAACGGGGTTATTAGTTAATAGCGCTATTAGGTTTGGCACCCTCACACCGTACCAGGGAGGACGGTCGTGAACTAATTACCTTAACCACTTGACCAATGTATGAGAGAGCATTGGGGTTTGGGTAAATAATCTGGAGCCATCTGCGGTAATCGAGTTAATAACAACATCTAATCTCTGAAATGTTTTATACTCTTATCTGGTAACTAAAACGTGTTAACAAACTTTGAACTCACCAGCGTCATCTGACACACTTGTCTGCATGCTTGCAGGTCGTTAGTTTCTTGGTTATGGACTTGCTATCTGGGAGAGCTGGAGTGGTCATGGGTCGAGACTCTTGGATACTTGTTTCGTTGGTTTTGAACACTTGTTTTGAAACGGTTAATTAACAATTTACATTATGCTTCCGCTGAACGTTTACTTGGATTTAACTTATGACTTGGAATTATATTATGAAATGAATGGAATGTTTTATTTAAATATTTATTATAGTTCAATGTGATTAGTGTCTGGATCCTTGTACGTCACACGCCTTACGGGGGTTCCCGCGTGTGGTATTTTGGGGTGTGACAGTTTGGTATCAGAGCCACTGGTTATAGTGAACTTGGTTTTAAAAATGTTTTTATAAAACCAGACTATAACCGAATAGTTCTGAACACGGGAATACGACCATGACACTCAGCTCCAGATTGCAAGGTTCGTCTTTTTCATCTGTTGCATACATTACATGGCTAGTACGCATTTCTTTATGATGTAGTGTACGAACACACACTCGTCACTATAGCATGATTACATGAATTGCTTGTTTACATTATGATGTGTTGATAGTATGTCGTAGTCCTTGGGGACTCTGTGATCTTATTATCTTGATAACCTCCGTTTGATAACTGAGTTTGGAGAACCATTTTACATGAGTTAGGGAGAACTAAGACGAGCATGCAAATCGCAATATTATTATGGGTGCACACATAATAATAACGTGGGGTGCATGCGAGTCCCAGTGAGCCTTAACAAGTGAAAAAGGGGTTCTGTCCTGTTAATTAATCAATGAGAAACATAACAAATCTATAGGAGTCATAGCAGTGATTGTCTCCTATTCGAACGTGATCTTCTCACTCCTCTCTGAATCCTTACGAATCTCGATGGTATCGAGTATTACCTAAACACCCATTTGAATGTCTAGCGAACTGTGTAGAATGTTAGGTGCTAGTACGAATGTCTCTGAGTTGAATGTCGCAGCGTCGAACGCTTGGTTTATACCTTTCTCGCTTATCTTCGTTTGCTGGAATTTAACATACTGACGCCTTAGATTCCAAGTGCGATCACTCCTTTTTCCACTTTTACAAGCCTCCAAACACTTCAAAAACCCTCCCAAACTCAGCTGAGTTTCAGTCACATTTTTGAAAGTTCCTGCCATAAAAAGTGAGTTTTAACTCACTTCCACTTCAATTTTCTTCTTGTTTCTTCTTCTACAACACTTGGATAACATCTAGGAAGGTTATCACAAGTTTTCTTGGGCAAACTAAGGTGAAACCTCACCATTTTTTAGGTCCAAAGTGCACCTAAATTCTGCTCATTTTTATCTTCATGTTTAGGAAGAAAACTCATGTTTTCTTCATAGATTCCTATGTCCTTATGCCACTAATCAAGATTATGATTATGTGTGCTTAAAAACAAGGTTGTAACATGTAAATCCAGAGGTTTAATCCTCAAAAACATTCTGTTTTAATAAGGTTTTAACCTACATGTAATGAACAAGTCCTACACTTGAAGTTTTGTAATTATTTGGATAGCTTGGGCTATCCTACCTACAAATCTACACATCACTTGATGTTTTCTTAGTTAGATAGTATGTATTTCAATTCCTTAATGTAAGTTCATGACCATCCTTGTTGTCTTATGACAACTTGTGTATTGGTGAAACACAAGAGGTTCCTAAATGGAAGATTTATCTTCCTACCTCATGCATGACTTCTATGACATTCTTGTATGATAATGGACTAGAACTTATAAATATATACTATATAGAATATATAATACTTATAGTAACCAAACTTTTGCTGATAACCTAATGGTTATTTGTCAAAATGATAGGTTACACCATCTAAGAATATAGTACTCGTTACGATTCTAATGGGTACTTTACCCATGAAAACATTCAAACCCACATGGGTTTCATAGTGTCAAAAACAAGTGTTATGTGCTAGATGGTTATTTTCTCATATATTTACTTTCCATATACTTTTAAATTCTGAATTCTAACTCTACATATACCTTGAACTCCAAACCGTATACATTCAACCTCCTAAACTCATTCACTCGTCAACACTTGGATAATCGGAAGAATTAGCAATTTTGTGAGTATACTTGAACCCCCTTTTCGTTTACCACCTTTTTGGGGTGTAACATGTTAATCTATAAAATTTACACTTAAACTTGATTCTTAAATGCACAAACATTCCTTATACATGCATGCCTACTTGATTACTTGATACTTTAAACTTGGGGTTATACGTTTTGTGTTAGACTTATCATTAACTTCATACGAGCCTATCCTTGACATATATAGCGCTACAGGATTAACGCACCGCCTGTAAACTTTGGGTTATGTTAAGATCTTATTGCGTTTTATCATTGGTTTGATTAGTTAGACCCACGCCGATTTTATTATTTATCTTGTTTCAGTAGCTTGCCATGTGGAATTGTTTAAAACTTATCTTTTTATGCTATGTATGAAAACCCGTATACTCGCCAATACATATTTGTATTGAACTATATTTTTTAACATGTTACAGGTTGATGATGACGATGCTATGAAACTGAAGTAGTGATGATGCCTAGATACACATATAGACGTTTTAGGCTTTAATATGTTGTATAATTTTTTGTACTTGTGTGTTGTATTTTTTTTCTTGTATTGAACATGTTGTATTTCAAGTTCCATGTATTGTAACATTTTGTTATGAATGAAATCAATCTATTTTTAATTCTATTGTCACAATTAACGTTATGTGTGATGAGCAATCTTTCTTTGTCTCACTCTGATGTTTCCGCCATCGGTTGGGGTGTGACTGATTGGTATCAGAGCCATAACTATAGGGAATTAAGAAAATTGCCATGCTTTTGACCTAGTCTATAGTTAAGTACCAAATTCGACCATACTTGATTCATATGCTAATCTCTTGAAACGCCTCTTATTTGTTAATATCTCGAAATGCTTTATGTGCTTATACTTGTTTTAATATTTCAAACATACGCCTTCCTAAGGCATTTTACTCGTTTATACTAAACTCGAAACCACTCGTAATACACAAACGAGACGACTTCACTAAAATAGGCGTGAAACCCACAATTTGGTGAACGACTCTCAATCCATCAATTCTTTTTACACGAAATTCGCCACCAAGTTAGGAGTGAAATCCTCACCTTGATGGAGAATTTCCATTTCAAATTCTAGTGGACCCTCGTCAAGGTGTCGAAATTAAATTTTGACCCGACGAGTACCAACCACACTTAGGGTACGAAATCGTCAGGTTAGGGGTGAAACCCGCGCCTTGTTGACTAGTCCCGCTCCTTGATTTTCAAAAATCCCGCCAAGTCTCGAATTTTCGATTGATTTGGAACATGTAGTAACTGGAAGGGTGAATACCGTTAACCGAAATATCGGCGAGAGTATTCCACCTATTAGGCCAAAACATGTTTCTCATATTCAATTGAATTTTCGACCACTTTTGTTTAGTCAAAATTCCCTTTTGGAACAATCCAAGTTTTAATCAAACCTATGTTTTACTAGTATCAATCTCATATGATGCAATTCTCCCTTTTCAAATTCAAACTTCTTTCGGGATTGTTTTCTTATATACCCATCATGCTAAATCTTTCTTACATCCATACATCATTCACATGCATGATTTCAAAAAAAAAAAAACATCACTCGCTTTGATTTACATTCCTTGTTGCCCCAAAATGGAGACATATCATCGAGATAAGAGTGATTTCCTTACCTTGACGATTGACTCCACCCCTTATTTTCTTAAAACGACCTCACCGACCAGTTAGGGGTGATTCCCTTACCTAGGTGATCGTTACCAAAAGTTTCTTTCAAAAGAGACTTCACTATACAACACGATCAAGTTTTATATCTAAGTCGTTTTTCATTTGTCAAATCCCTACTTATGCAAATTTCAAAATTCATTGTTTTATTAAACGTATATCTTACCCCCATAATCTGCTTCACATAAAACGCATACACGAAATACTTAGTCATACCATAAACATTTTGTTTCCCGATTTTCAAAAATTTATCTAAATGCTACCCATCAACTTAATCGGTCTACTGAATATCTTGCCCACAAATTTCATGCTTAACGTAATCACTAAAACACACTCACATTACATCATTGTACTAAGGAGGGTAATCAATGCAAGCTTTTCCGCATGCAAAATTACCATATGCGTTATGTTTCAACCATCAGTAAGGAAAGGTAGGTGGCTTGATCGCGTGATTCTAACTACGATGCTGAAGGTTCCTCATCTAATCTTGTCTTTTACACAGGTCATCAAATCATGCTTAACGTAATCACTAAAACACACTTACATTATATCATTGTACTAAGGAGGGTAATCAATGCAAGCTTTTCCGCATGCAAAATTACCATATGCATTATGTTTCAACCATCAGTAAGGAAAGGTAGGTGGCTTGATCGCGTGATTCAAACTAAGATGCTGAAGGTTCCTCATCTAATCTTGTCTTTTACATAGGTCGTCAAATAGTTGCGCAATCGACATATCGCTCATCACATCTTCAGTCAACGACGCATCTATTTACTATTGCATGCGGGACAGTATGGGAGACAGGGGTTATAGCATCTATTTTAGGAGACTTTAAAGTTCATTCTCAAAAAAAAAAAACAGTCGTGCATGGGTTGGCTAATTGCGTAAAGGGTAGTTTTAGACACGGGTCAAAAAAGGTGACTCAAGTCAGTTGACTCGCCAATATTTTTTTTTTTGATCTAGTGCTTTAATAAGTAGTTAATCTCTTAAATATAATTAGAGTAGCTCAACTATAAAAAACAATACACAATTTCTTCCATTACTCCTTATGAGGCGAGGATTGACATCGGATGACTTCACTTGAGACATAAACTTTTTGTAGGTCCATGGCCGGTCCTGAGAATTTAGGTGCCCTGTCTGAGGCTGGGAAAATGTGTCGCTTAGGCCTTAAAGAAATAGATAATGTAAACTATTTTTTTTTTGCTGCTCGTTGTTATTATTTCTTTAAACTAAAATCAGTATTAGGCTAATACCTAAGGGGCTTAAGTTTTAAATTTTGAGATTGATAGTTTTCGATAAGCCTTAGATATAATTTATTGTTTTATATGGGTTTTCTATTTAAAAAATATATGTATAACCTAGGTTGTCAAAAACGCAAGGAGTATAGGCCTCGCCCAGAGCCTAGGCACAAAGTGCTTGCCTAAGAAAAAAATGGTACACATAAAAGAAAAATAATTGAAAAATATATTATGCTATGGAAATTAATATTGTTCTAAAAATTAATAAAGCTAACAACATGTCACACCCTAATATTTCCACATATTATCGGTGGGCCCGGCGGGGAGTATCGTGACGTAGTTGATATCATCATAGTCAATATACACAATATAATAGCACAGCGGAAGGCTTGGTAGATAAATACTATTACAAACCATAATGTCCGAGTGTCCGAAATAAAAGAATATACAGACTGGTTGTAATAGAGATCCACGGGCAGATCTTAAAACAAATACAAGAAAACTGAAATAACAGACTTTAGGCATCTAAGGATTTGCAAGATCCTCTTATTTGACACCAAGTAGCTCCAGCCTAATTTTGAGAGGTACCTGTCACTTAGTCTTTGGAAAATACGTCACTTTTCACTGGTAAATATAATTAACCGACTCATTTGAAAAGAGTTTATGAAAATTGATTTAGGCGCACAAGGCACAAAACCATTTATAACTTGTGACAATCTTTAATAAAATCGTGTATACAGTTTTACATGTTTGTCATACATATGGGGCCGGTTTGGAAGCAGGTCATGATTAACAGACTCACCACTATAAAACCCACAAAGGAGTTATCCCCAACATGTGGGTTATTTATCATTTGCATCTGTCAGGTGTATGCCTACACCCCGTGCACAGGTCGTGGCCATTTTCAAATGAAATGAGCCAAGGATATCCAGGGCACGGTCGTATTAACCCCCAATGTTTATGTTATCAAACAAAACAGATTAAAACGGGTTATGCAATTTATTAATCACAGTCCGGTTAAATGATTCCATACCCGACCAAACGGTGTTATTATTATACCGTATCCCAAGCCCGTATAAGGGAAAATAAGTTAAAAGTATTTACCTGAGCTAGATGTGAAAAGATGTTACTCAGCCGTATATTTCCTAAAGCCTTATGTAAATACCTTCTACCGAAGCTACTCCATCTGTATGGAAGATTTATTAACCTATTAGGATACTAACGGGTCTTTATTTAAGTCAAAGACTTAGACCGGTTAGTTTGAAAGATACTTTACGGTTCGAAACGCTAGATTAAGCGGAGACTGGAATGGAATGTGATTTAGACTCAACAAGTTTGGATACTTGTATAATATGGGTAAACTAAGCACATTCTGGATTTTGAAGATTTAATGATGAGGTTAAACACATTTCGGCTAATTTATGTAAACTAGTTACATAAACCGAACCGAACACATAATTGCATAACGGGTAACCAAAAGAATCACATACAAGTCTCATATGTTATTATGCTTAAAATATGTTAATACATCAGTAGGATGTTAACATATATGCCCAAAAAGTATTTAAAACCAATTTAAGTCCCGTAGGGGCATTTTGGTCATTTTAATATTTATAAAAGAGGTTTTAAAGTAAACTAATATTCTGGTCTAAAACATTCAGTAAAAATATTTATTTTATGGTTTTAAAATAGTAAGATATCATTCATATGTGTGGTTTACCATTTATGGCCAAACTATGCCCCGAAAGGGTATTTTGGTCATTTCACATATGCTTTTAAGGACATAATTGGAAGTTTGAGTTCATGACTTATACCTACTGTAAAAATATTAAAATTTATTTATAAATTCAGTATGTAACAAGTCTTAGGTGCTAATTATAGTTCTAAACCATACTATGCACCTAATTAGCGTAAAAGTCGATAATTGACGATATTTGAGATGTTTATGTGATTTTGAGATTTTGATCAGCCTTGAATGTTTATAATATTTTATTTTTCATATAAAATCAGTAGGAAAAGGTTTGGCATGTTAAACATATGTAAATCACATTTTATTAGCTAAAAGGGCATTATCGTCAATTAAGGAATTTATACAAGAACTCTAAGTTATGGTCAATATCTAATCTGACCCAACTTTCCAAAATTTTCTAAAAATGATATCATAACAGTAGGTAATGAGTTTTGGGTCAAAATCTATGTTTAAACATGCATTAAGCATAATAGCGTAGTTTAATTAATAAAAAGCTCAATTTTACGATATCTTGCATATCTTTAATTTGAGACCAGAAAATTATGTCAAAATAATTTTGACATGTTTATATATCAGTACTTAACCTATTTGTATGATAATATATTCAGAAATCTCAATTTTTGACTATAAGGGCATAATGGTCAATTATAAGCATAATAACGGAAAGTAGCATATATTTCAGAATATTAATGACCAGGTAATATAACCTCAGAGGGTTATACTACAACATAATATGGTCCTAATGGAAGCTTAAAACATAAAAGATTTAAGCTTAATCGGGTCAGAACTGAAATTCAAAGCCAAAGTCAAGCTTTTGCGACTTTCGGTTACGAACCGACTCTAAACTCAGAATTGTCGGGTTGAACATGCTTAGATATGTTCTAATATTATTTACCAAGTTATTTAAGTGATAAAACACGGTTCATAACTTCTACATTATCAGTTTTAATTATTTTATGAAAATCTGACTAGTTAGACTTTTTGACTAGTTACTTTGACCCGACAATTAACTAAGTAAACGTGATAATTAGGAGGTGCCCTTTTGAGGGATTAACACCTACCTAATTATGATCACGTAGCCATATTCGCCTGGAACAATGGCTGGACCGTTTAGGCCTAAACCAAAAGTCATAGTGTTATTACGACAACTTTGACCTTTAGTCTTTAAACACATAAAAACTACACTAGAGTGGCTAAGGACACTTACAACAGGTCCTTGCACGAAGATTGAACTAAGGTGGGCTCCCTCTTGATCAGGAATCCCAAAGAAAGCTCAAGAAAAGCTCAAGCAAAGTGAGAGAAGTGATTTTGAATGAAAGTGCAAGTATGATGGCTGCCCAAAGGAGCCTATTTATAGTGCATGGAGGTTACACAAGATTATCAAAGGTGTTTAGGGGTGTTGTATGATGGCTCCAGGTGTCCTAGTGGTATTAAAAACCATCAACAAGGCCATAGAATTCGTTTTGTTTTGGTTTGAAGCACAAGGAAGAAGATAACCAACACCTGTCCAACACATTCTATCGAAATAGAGCCATCGCGCCGCGGGACGGCATAAGCAGTTCATGGTCGCGCAGCGCGACCATATGGGGTACCAGCCAAACAATTTCCAAGTTGTCATGTTCACTCCCTGCACCTTTTTAAGCTTCATATTTTTCATTTTAGGCATAAAAGGCCCTTTTAGTTAGTTTGTAGATGATCTAGGGAGTATAACCAAACACCATTAAGTCCGGTTTCGTTAAACGATCACCGAAAACACAAGTTTTGTCTCGTTGAAGCTTTTAACCCTAATTCTTGGGAATTTGCGTAAATAACACATAACGATATCGAAACCTTGTGAAATTGATATCATATATTCTTGAGAGTATAATCAAACATTACAAAGTCCCGGGTTCGTTAAAAGGTCACTCAGAGGTAAGAATTAACATGTTGACACCTTTAACCCCTGTATCTTGTAAACTTTCGTTTACTTTCACAAACGGCTTCTTATATTCGAATAATTACTTGTTTAAGAATATATTTATCGCATGTGGTCAATCAGAGGCACAAGTTTGGCATCTTGGCACTTTTAGTCCCTTCACATACATATTTTTATCGTTTGACAACTTTAGTCCTTCAAACTCAAACTCTTACATGTTTAGAGTTTAGGACACGTGTCTTCACGTAATTGGACACGTTTTTACGAGGTGTTACATCCTCACCCCCTTAAAAGAAGTCTCGACCCTGAGATTTACCGAAACAAGTGAGGGTACTTTTGTCGTATAGTGGACTCAACCTCCCACGTATATTCAGGGCCTCTACGGGCATCCCATATAGGCACGTGCTTCCTTCGGAGCTTTTTAACCTGTCGATCCTCGATCGATATAGATCTTTCAACAAACCTCAGGCTTTCATCAATCTGTACGTCTTCATGAGACATTGCTAGCGATTCATCAGCTAGACATTTCTTTAAGTTACAAATGTGGAATACATTGTGAATTCCACTAAGCTCCTCAGGCAAGTTTAGCTTATAAGATACACTACCGACATATTCGAAAATCTCGAATGGTCCGATATACCTCGGGCTTAGCTTGCCCTTCTTACCAAAACGCATCACACCTTTCCAAGGTGATGCCTTTAGTAAGACTTTGTCGCCTACCTCAAACTTTAGAGGTTTTCGCCTCTTATCTGCATGGCTTTTCTACCTATCCCTGGCAGCTTTTAGGCGAACACGAATTTGGACAATCTTGTCCGTTGTTTCAAGGACTATATCAGGTCCTGATATCTGAGTTTCTCCTACTTCCGCCGAACAAACAGGCGTTCTGCATTTTCTCCCATACAATGCCTCAAAAGGCGCTGCCTGAATGCTAGTATGGTAACTATTATTACAGGAGAACTCAATCAAAGGTAGGTGGTCATCCCAGCTACCACCCAAATCAATAACACATGCACGAAGCATGTCTTCCAAAGTTTAAATTGTACGCTCACTTTGTCCATCCGTTTGAGGATGGTAAGCAGTACTAAAATTTAAACGAGTGCCCAATGATTGTTGGAAATTTTCCAAAAGTGAGAGGTGTATGTAGTATCTCTATCGGATATAATAGATACCGGTGCTCCGTGGAGAGATACAATCTCATCCACATATAGCTAAGCTAGTTTGTCGGAGGTATGAGTCTCCTTGATGGTTAAGAAATGTGCCGACTTAGTCAATCTGTCAACTATGACCCATATAGTATCATTTCCATGCCTTGTTTTAGGTAATGTGGTTATAAAATCCATGGTTACCATCTCCCATTTCCATGTGGGAAGTTCTGGTTGTTGTAGCAAACCTGGCGGCTTTTGATGTTCAGCTTTAATCTGAGCGCATGTCAGACATTCAGCTACATGTATGGCTATATATTTCTTCAAACCTATCCACCAATAATTGGCCTTTAAATCTTGATACATCTTGTTACCTCCAGGATGAACTGAGTATCTTGAATTGTGAGCTTCTTGGAGGATTACATCTCTAAGTCCTCCATAGATAGGAACCCAGATACTACCATTTAATCTAAGGATTCCATCCTTGCCAGGTGTCAACTGATCAGCCGTTACACCTAACTTTTCACTTAGAAAGTTAGCTTCCAATATAGCTTCCTTCTGAGCAGCTAATAGTCTTTCATTCAAATTGTTCTTGAGTTCAATACTCTTGGCATTAATCCGTATAGGTTTAATCATTTCTTTTCTGCTCAATGCAACTGCGACTACATTCACTTTACCAGGATGGTAGCGAATTTCACAATCGTAGTCATTTAGAGTCTCCATCCAATGGCGTTGCCTCATATTAAGATCCTTTTGATTGAATAAGTGTTGGAGACTTTTGTGATCTAAATATATTACACATTTAGTTCCATATAAATAATGTCTCCACAACTTAAGTGCAAATACAACGGCACCCAACTCCAAATCGTGGGTGGTGTAATTCTTTTCGTGCACCTCTAGTTGCCGCGATGCATATGCAATCATCTTGCCTCTCTGCATAAGTACACAACCCATACCGGTGTGTGAAGCATCACAGTACATGACAAATTCTTCTATTCCTTCGGGCAATGTCAACACAGGATCATTGCTCAATTTCTGCTTAAGAATCTCAAAAGACTCTTGTTGTTTAGGACCCCAATCAAACTTCACATTCTTGTGGGTCAGAGTAGTTAACGGTGCAGCTATCCTTTAGAAGTTCTCAATGAACCTTCTATAATAACCAGCTAATCCCAGAAAGCTGCGAATCTCCGTAGGTGTCTTAGGTGCCTCCTAGTTCATGATTGCTTCTATTTTAGCGGGATCTACTTGGATACCATGCTCGCTCACAACATGTCCAAGGAATTGGACTTCGCGAAGCCAGAACTCACATTTGGAGAATTTAGCATACAGCTTCTCCTTTTGTAGCAATCCTGAGATACATCGAAGGTGTTTCTCGTGATCATCTTGACTACGAGAATAGATAAGTATGTCATCTATAAAGACAATGACAAATTTGTCCAGGTACGGCTTGCAGACTCGATTCATGAGATCCATGAATGTTGCAGGTGCGTTAGTGAGCCCAAAAGGCGTCACTAAGAACTCATAGTGGCCATACCTCGTTCTAAACGTTGTCTTAGCTACATCTTCAGTTCTAACCTTAAGTTGATGATACCCAGATCTTAAATCGATCTTCGAGAAGAAGCTTGCTGACGGGTGGTCCATTGGACAACCCTTAATGATGTTAAAAGACGAATTTATCCTTCACTTAATCGTGTAATTATCTTGAATTAGATAACTACAGTTGCTTAAGTTTCAGGTATGTTTTAGGAGCTAAAAGAGGATAAAACGCAGCTTTGGACGGTTTGGAGATGAACGGGTCATGCGTGGAATGAAAGAAGAAACAAAACACAACATTCAGGGCTCCACCGTAAATTACGGTGGCCACCGTAATTTACGGTGCCCCTGAAATTTGCATATTTCTCCACCGTAACTCAGGAGACTTGCACCGTAAATGTTTGATGCCCACCGTAAGTTATGGTGGTATCGTAATTTACGGTGGAGGCTGCGGAAAAACTCGTAACTGCCTCATTAAATTAGTTTTTGTGGTGTCTTTTCACATATCTCATGATTGGACGTTTTCTCTGAACATTGGGGGGTGATTTTGGCTGGTTCTACCTTGTTCCAAACGATTCTAAACATTTAGTTCTTGTTTTTGATTCGTATGAACTTGAATTTGGATGTTATGATGATTAACCGAACAATGTCCGGCTAAACTTGTGGTGATCATCTTAGGTGAAGGTTTTCTTAAACTCTTGTGTGTTTGTTCCTTTATTTCTAGAATGATAACATTGTGTTGCTTTGTTTGTCATGGTGTTTGAGTAATTGATTGTAGCTTGTTAATTGGTATTGCAATTCTAGTCTAATCGTACGTTCTTGGTGTCATTGACAATCGAGATATCATGGGAAGGGTTAGGGTTGGATATTGATTGATTGATCATCGGGAAACAACCTCGCATTCATATAATCCGAGTACTTTGTTCCCTTTTATCACAACAATTGTTTAAACACGAGTTATGTCTATGTAACTCTTTCTAGTTGGAATTTCATACAAGTGTTAAAAGAAACTGAATCCTAAGATGGTCATTGTTCTCATAATTTGAATTAAAAATCCAATTTTGATTTTGCAATTAGTTAGTAATTTAGTTTTCTTAAACAACAATCCAAATTATTGATCTTTAATTTCTGCAAATTAGGTTAATTGGAGTTAAATCGCAAAGCTATAAATCAACACATTTTCCACATACTCCCCGAGTTCGATACCCATTTACCACTATCTACTAGTTTTTATTTGGATTAAATTTGCATGTACTAGGACAGCATGTCAAATTTTAGCGCCATTGCCGGGGAGTAGTGCGCAACGTGTGTCAGTTTGTTAGTTTTGCTTTGTTATTTTCGGGTTTACACTGGTGTGTTTAGTGTGCAGGTTCTACAGGTGCATGCATACTAGAGGCTCTCACAATTCGTCACCATTGTCATTTGATCCGGAGATCGAAAGAACATTAAGGCAAACAGAGTTTTAGTAAGAGAAAACAGAATTATTGGTTCACCTACATCACCCATCACACCACGAAACATCATGCAAGAATCTCAAATACCACCCACAACGGGTCAAACGACCTCATCATTTATACCTACTTCCACACACCCATCACCAAACACAACCATACCTAATACCACTACAATTCCTACTCCACCTCATGACACTACACCAACCAACACCACACAACCGATCACTACTCAAGTTGAACCCAATATTACCTTTAGCCCTTCATCCACAATACCACCATTGTCACACTTTTTTTCCCCAACCACGGGTCAATCATCCTCTACCTACACAATACCACCAAATTCAACTATTGTCCATGCTACCTCTACATTTAGACCATCAAACCAATTGGGTTTTCAATACACGACTTTTCCATTTGGGCAATCATCTGGAATAGGAGGAGATGGATATGAAGAAGGATATGAAGATTTTGAGGGTTATGATGAAGAAGGATATGCTTATGTGGGTGATGGGGAACAAGGAGAACTTACGTATGTGCCAGGGCAAACTCAAAGAATGCCAAGTGTTGGTGGGTTTCAACAACAACAAAATATACCACAACACATTCGGCCAAGGCCACAAGGGCCACAAGGCCCACAAGGGCCACAAGTGCAACGCCCTATACCATTGCAACAAGTTCGTCCGCAAAATGTACAACCACAATTCCAAAGGCCGATTCAACACCAACCAATGCCACAACAACAATTTCAACCACATGTACCACAAGGGCCTATGCAAAGGCCAATGGGTCCTGTTCGACCAAGGGTTAGGTTGGGTGTGCCAAGAAGGCATCTTAGAGAACATGCGAGAGGCATTGAAGCGCATTTTAGGCCGTTAATCACTCACAAACCTTCTCCGGTAGTTATTCCTCATAATGATTAAGGGAGGACTTTTGAAGTGTGAACCAATTCCTTGCAAAGTTTGCCGAAGTATAAAGGTCTAGCAACGGAGGAACCTTATTTTCACTTGGAAGCTTATGACTCACAAACCTTATTTAGGCCGTTAATCACTCACAAACCTTCTCCGGTACACATTTGGGAGTCAAGGATTTTCAGCCGACGATGTTAAATTGGTATTATTCGAATTTTCTCTAGAAGACAAGGCAAAGAAGTGGTTTTACACACTACCTTCAGCATCTATCTATACATGGGCGGAGATGCAACAAATATTTTTAGATGAATTTTACACCGCTCAAAAGACTAATGATGCTAGGAAGGGGTTGAGGAGTTTTCAGCAACAACAAGGTGAGATGTTTCATGAGGCCTTTGAGCATTTTAACATGATGATCAAGAATTGCCCCCACCATGGAATTGAACTGTCGGAATTGATGAACGCTTTCCATGAGGGGTTGAGTGCCGAAGATGCTCGAGACTTAATGTCTATTACCGGTGGGACTTTTGGCACAAATTATGAGCATGATGATTGGGAGTTTTTGGAGCAAATGGCAATTACATCAAAGAGGATATCCCAAGCATCAAGGAGAGCACGACCGGCCGTTACCCGAACACAAGTGCATGCGGTTAACGATGGTAATGTTCAAACCTCTAATCAAATTTATGATGTTTGTGCTATTTGCAATGAAATAGGTCATGCGGCTGAAAATTGCCAAGGAGTGGTAGAAGGGCAATATGAAGAAGTTCAGGCGGTGCAAAGTCAGGGAGGGAGTGGTAGAAGCTATAACATGAATTCTAACACTTACCACCCCGGGTTAAGGAACCACCCAAATTTCTGCTACGGGAACGCGGCGAACCAAGCTAACCCGAACTTTCAAGGAGCTCAAGGTAATTTTGTACCTCGTCAACAATACAATCAAGGCAATTATCAGGGTGGAAACAATTATGGTTATCAAGGGCAATTTTAACAAACGGGTCAAAGTGGTTTGGGTCAACCTTCGTCAAGTGGGAATGAAGTCATGGATATGCTTCGGGCTATGCAACAAGATATGCAAAAACGGAATCAACTTGATGAAGTTCGAATGTAAAAGGACGAGGTTCGTGACAAGAGCATCCAATCACTAACAACCCAAATGGGTCAATTGGCAAACGATGTATGATGAGTATCTTCTCGGACATGGTTGGAGAGTCGCTTGAAGTGTTTATGGATGACTTTTCCATTTTTGGCACTAGTTTCAAATCTTGTCTCAACGAATTACAAAAAGTTTTAAAAAGATGTGTTGAGAAGAATTTAGTGCTTAGTTGGGAGAAAAGTCATTTTATGGTGCAAGAGGGAATTGTGCTAGGTCATGTAATTTCGAAAAGGGGAATGGAGGTGGATAAGGCAAAAATAAGGGTAATAGCATCTTTGCCACCTCCGAAAAATGTTAAGGGTGTAAGGTCATTTTTGGGACACGCGGGGTTCTATAGACGTTTCATAAAAGGTTTTAGTGTTATCACCAAACCTTTATGCAACTTGTTATTAAAAGATGTCCCATTTGATTTTACTAATGAGTGTATGGAAGCTTTTACTGTTTTGAAGGAACACTTGGTCAAAGCTCCTATTTTGCAACCACCGGATTGGTCAAAGCCATTCGTGATCATGTGTGATGCAAGCGACACTACTATTGGTGCAGTTTTGGGTCAACGGGTTGATAAAAAGCCGGTGGTGATTTACTATGCAAGCAAGACTTTATCCGAAGCGCAACTCAATTACACCACAACCGAAAAGGAGTTATTAGCGGTGCTGAATGCTTTGGATAAGTTTCGTGCTTATATTTGGGGGAGCAAGGTGGTGGTTTACTCGGATCATAGTGCGGTCCGATATTTGATGGAGAAAAAGGGTGCAAAGCCTCGTTTGATTCGGTGGGTGTTGTTGTTACAAGAGTTTGACTTAGAAATTCGGGATAAAAAGGGAAGTGAGAACGTAGTAGCAGATCACTTGTCTCGGATTCCGGTAGAAAGGATTGATGATATTAGTGAAATAAATGAAAGGTTTCCCGACGAGCAACTCTTAGTCGTTTCCACTTTTGTTGCACCGTGGTATGCTCATTATGTAAATTACTTAGCCACGGGTGCCATTCCAAGTCATTGGACCAAGAAGCGAAGACAACAATTTATGGTCCAAGTGAAGCAGTACATTTGGGATGAACCGGATCTTTTCAAGATCGGGCCGGATCAAGTTATTCGGAGATGTGTGCCCGAAACGGAGGTGTTGGAAATCTTAACTCATGCCCACTCATCCACATGTGGAGGTCACTTTAGCGGGCATAAAACGGGTTACCGGGTTCTCTCATGTGGGTTTTATTGGCCCACAATTTTCAAAGACGCATGTGAGTTTGCAAGGAATTGTGTGAATTGTCAAAGGATGGGAAGCATAACAAAGAGAGAAGAGATGCCATTACAACCTATCTTGGTTGTAGAAATATTTGATGTATGGGGCATTGACTTTATGGGTCCCTTTCCGAATTCGAATGGTTTTCTATATATTTTGGTAGTTGTGGATTACGTCTCAAAGTGGATTGAAGCTATTGCAACACGAACAAACGACCATTCGGTTGTTTGTAAATTTGTTCAATCCAACATCTTCTCTCGTTTTGGTATTCCGTGTGTTATTATAAGTGATGGTGGTTCGCATTTCAAGAACTTTAATTTCGGGAAATTGTTGAAGAGGTATAGTGTGAATCACCGGATTGCCACACCTTACCATCCGCAAACGAGTGGACAAGTTGAAGTGTCCAACCGTCAAATCAAAGAAATCCCCATGAAGACGGTAAGAACGGATAGGAAGGAATGGACGAGCAAGTTGGATGATGCGTTGTGGGCATACCGAACGGCCTACAAAACTCCGATTGGCACAACACCTTACCGGATGGTGTATGGAAAGGGTTGTCATTTGCCAATGGAGTTAGCACATCGGGCACATTGGGCAATTAAGACGGTAAATGCGGATTATGTTGAGGCAGGGAAGATGAGGAAGTTGCAATTAAGAGAGATCGAAGAGATTAGAGACGAGGCGTATGAGTGTGCATCGGCTTACAAAGACAAGCTCAAGAAGGTACACGATGCAAAGTTGAGGAAGAAAACCTTTGAAGTGGGTCAAAAGGTTTGGTTGTACAATTCAAGACTCAAGATGTTTGCGGGCAAGCTTAAAAGCAAATGGATGGGCCCGTATGTCGTTCGGCGAGTTGGGAGATTTGGTGATGTAGATATCCAAGATGAGCAAACAAATAAACAACAAACGGTGAATGGTCATAGGTTGAAGCCGTACTTGGAGGGGAACGACATCAACAATTTGGAGCTTGACAAAGCGGGCTACATCTTACGCCCGGTCGATGAGGAACAACCATGAGAGGTCCAGGTTTGGTAGTGTAAATAGTTAGCATTTCATTTTGTTTGTTTTGTATAGTTTGCATACTTACCGTACTCACTTGAATCTTGTGTTTGAAACAAGTGTGGGGACATTTGGGTCACGAATTGCTCTAACATTGTGTTGAGGACAACACGGGACTTTCGAGGGGGTAGGGTAATTTTTACATGTTTTTGAAAAATTTTAAAAACACAAAAAAATTGAAAAAACCGAAAAAAATCTGAAAACAAGACATTAAAAATAACATTTTTGGCGAAGAAGAAATGCCCAGGTACCACCGTAATTTACGGTGGTACCGTAATTTACGGTGGAACATGAAAAAATTGGGCTTTACGGTGTAATGCTACTGTTTTACGGTGAAAATATGGTGCCAGCATCCACCGTAATTTACGGTCTACACCGTAATTTACGGTGGACCTGGCGAGTGTAAGGGTCGTTTCGGGTTCTGCATGTACATAAAAAAAAAATAATAAGTCACGTGAACTCTTCCCCATCCACACGATTTTCTTCTTCTTCCCTCACCACAAACATCATCCATCACTTTCTATTGACCCACAAAATCCCCAATCTTCTTCAACCTTCAATCTTCCATATCTCTTTCGATTCTTAACCAAATCAAGTGAAATCTAGGTCTAACTTGACTAATTTTTCACATACTTGCTGATTTTGAGAAGAGATTTGCGAAAAAACGAAGTTTTCTGGTCCGAGTCACAAGCCCTAGTGACGAAAATTTTGGGGGTTTTTGAAGTTTTTGTTTCATTTGTGTGCTAGCATCTTCAAACAAAGGTATGGAAGTTTATTTGTTATATTTTGATGATGCATTGTGAAGATTAAGGTTGTTTTGATATTTGTTCATACATGTCAGGCTGTCACACCTCGACCACGTAAAACAACAAAACGTGGTGGAAACGTCGAGGAGTGTTGTAACAGAATCATTGTTTCACAACCATGGAATAAATAATTTTGTTTTATTGAAAAAATGAACTCATTGTTTTAATACAATCAAATAAGTACAACTATTATCTTTCAAGTTTTAAAGTCGCTAAGGCACGAGTCCATCCTAAGTGTAGCATATATCATCAATCATCACAAAGCAGCACCTGAAACATGTGTAAAAATAGGTACGTCATCATAAAAATGCCTGTGAGATACATAGGTTTTATTGATTTTAGGATTCATGACTTATGAGTTTAAAGAAAAATGTTTTAATAAAAGTAGTCATGATCCTTTTAAAAGGTTTTCTTTTATAAATCATATATAAGAAATCAGATGGTATAAACTAATAATATATAGAAAATTTAATAAGTAAGTGAAATGAGTTTTTATAAAATATATTGTTTGAAAAACAATATTTTGATAAAAAGTTTATAGTATATATAAAAATATACTTTGGTTTTTAAGAAAGTCTAATAAGTAATATATTAAAATATATTTCAGTTCCAATGCCGTTAACCCAAGTGTACTAAGTAACGCCACGGTATGTAATGCAATGAAAACACTTATATATAAGAAGTACCAGCGGCGTATCTACCATGTTTTCATTACATTACACCCGTCCCGTTATCTAAACACTAACCAGAACCCAATCGTTAGATAAATAGTATATTAAATATACCTTAGTTGTTTAAAATGATAATTTATAGTAGTATATCAAAAGTATACTTTGGATTCATAAATAACATATTAAACTATGTTTTGGATTACAAATAACATATTAAACTATGTTTTGGATAAATAACATATTAAACTATGTTTTGGATTTGAAATAAAATATATGTTGGTTTTGTACAATATCACATATGCGAGCACATCAAACTATACTTTTGGGAGTATAACTTAATATACAAAAATAATGTGACTTAAGAATTCATTCAGACCTAGTGCATCAAAATACACCTTTGAGACTATAGAAATACCACAAAGGCAATCCCTATTTGGATGGAGAAACAAATTGGTTTCAGACATTCCATGACAACAGGAATGGGGTGTCAAATCCTATAGTGCTATATCATACTACCAACCGGTCCGGTGAACAAAATAAGTACTATTCCAAACATTTATTTCATAATCTTTGAAAAATTAGAGTTTAAATCATAGACAATCATTCAGTTTGAAAAAAAGATAAGTACAAATGTGTATAATCAATTATACTTTTGGAAAACATAAGAATAACAGACAGGTACACATGCTTCACCCCAAAACGGTTGAAAACAGTAAAAGAGGGGACTATGTACTCACCTTTGGGTGCGTTTTTATACACAATCCCACAATTTGTTTATTTGTCCTAAATTAAATAAGAATGATTAAATAAACAAAACTCACAAAAATACATGAGTTTCTCCGATACTTGGAATTTTCACATAACTTTGAGTTTTCTCGAAAAGTTATTATTTTTTATTATTTTGGTGTATATGTATATATATACTCAAGCGTAATACACATAATCTCGTCAACACTAGCACATCATCATACACATATTGTAAAACACATAGCACATTGTAACACATAAAATAACCCATGAACAACCCATTCTAGTGTATGTCGAAAAACACTTATTTTAGCGATTTGGTGACATTTTTGGGTGTCGGAAGTCATGTATGACTACCCAAACACCAAGTAAACTTAATATTAGTTAAAATACTTATTTTTATATAAAAAATATCAGTTTGGTTACTGATCTAAAACAGTTTTATAAAAGCCCTCCGAAAAGCAGATTTTTAACCGTTTTACCACATAGTTTTGCATCAAACGTTACCCGAACCATCCCAAATCAAAATGACTTGAAATTTTAACACAACCCATGTTATTTACTGAATAAAATAATGGTTATACTCATGATAGTGCAGGTTTTAAACAAAGCACATAAATCATGCAAATTTCACTTAATTTACCACTTTTTAAGCTATATGTACAACATGCAAAGCTATCAAACCTATGTCAAAGTTTCATGCCATCATAATACATCAAATAATATTATTTTTAGTGTTTGTAACCTGATCTAAAACAGTTTTTGTCATATAACCATTTTTCATCATTTCTTGAGCTTTAAATCAACATATTTTCATATGTACAAGTGCCTAAAGCATACTTATCATAACATCATCATTTTATGTTAATCTAAATGCATCAAATATGTGATATATTCAGATGTATTTGCTGATGTAATTTATATTTAACATATCATACACAAATCACCAAATACTTGCATTTTTTACCATCATTCTAGAACATGTAACAACATAAACAAGTACTTAACAAGATAACAAACTTCAAAACTCATATACACACATACATATGTACGGTTATATACATATATATATATACATCACCATTTTTGTTTGTTTCAAGACCCATTTCATTTTAGATTTCATGTTTAGTGAAAATCCCAAGATTCAAGAGAAACTTCAAGTCATCAAGAACAACCAAGAATCAAAGTATGATTTTAACATAAATGTTATACCTTCAAGATTCAAGTAGGTTGTTGGATGAGGTTTTGATGATAGGAAGCTTGAAATCACTTGACAACACCTTGGGAACCCCTTTAGATCTTCATACCAACTTGAAAATAGCTAGGAATGGGACTTGAAGGTGATGAACAAGGCTTGAAGAAGATGAAGTTATAGAGAGAGAGAGATGGGACGGTTTGGGATGAGAGAGAGTAGGAGGATTGTGATGATCTATGGAAGATATGAATTGATATATAATAGATATGGAATAAGGCATGCAAGGACAAGTGTTAAACAAGGTCTTGAAAGAAATATTTTGCAAGATATTTGAATTATTTGGTGGGTTCCACACCATGTTAAAACCGTAAATTGTATATGGGGGGGGTTAAATGTAATTTTGTTGGTAAATAAGGTAGAAGTAGGTGTTTAACTAGGTACCGGGTATTTTATCTAGCGTTTAAATCCCGATTTATGGCGTTCTAAATTATTTTTATTATTCTATAAAAATAAACCCGCCAAAATATTACTGAAATAAATTTCAGTTGCCAAGATGGGCTGCGTTATCTGCGTTTTGCAGTAGAAGCACTGTGTCGCGCAAAAACACACGGTACGCGCTTAAACTTGAAAAATAACGTTTTTAAGCGTTTTAATTTATTTTTCAACACGGACCTGATTAAAAATAAAATTTTAATCATAGCAGAATATTTTTGGGATTTAAATATTATCCGGGCGGTCACCAACGTTCGTTTCGCAGTTTTGTCGTAATTAGCTCTTTAGTCCAAATAAACATGTTTTTGCCATACCGAATCCTTCAAAACTTATTTCTAAGTTATGTAAAGGATATTTATGGTATGTTTGTCTCACGTCACAGTTTCGGAGTGTACGTCGCGTTAAACTGATTGCGGTTATGCACCAGTTTTGCGTATAACCTTCCAGAAAGTGATTTAATGCCCGAAATCGAACAATAATTGATATGTGCAAACGATACACATTTTTATACAAATCCCAAGTATGAAATACAATATTTCATTGGTTTGGTTATTTGTTTGATGGTTGAAGTGACACACGTGTCAGAATACCCACTTGCTTGTTCTTAGATTTTGTCATAAAAATGGTTACTTGAACATTATTATGGTTTGTAGATGTAAGATTGATGGTAAAGTAGTGAATTTTTTTGGGAATCTCTACATTATAGAGACACCATGCCTAATTTTTGAAAAAGATTTATAAACTCTTGGTTCACTAATATCTACAACCATAGTAACAAGCAAGTGTGGGGATATTTTGGATAGAAGGGTCTAATTTTTGTGTTTGGTTCTGTTGTTTGCTTTATTTTGTGTGTAGAACAATGGTATGAACAAAGGAAAGAGCCGGAGCAAGTTCGTCTTCTTCGTCTAAAGATAAGGACAAGCAACCGGAGCCAACCGAGAAAGAGGCAATATATGGGTCGAGTTAGTGAAAGTGAAAGTGAGGATGAAGAAATGGAGTTGGATCCGGCTGAAAAGCCAAGATGGGAGTCGGGTCCTTTAGATGACCAACCGGAACATTGGCAACCGACACTCTTTCACGACAGTATGAATCGATTGAAAAACAGGGCTGCCGCATTTATTTGCGAGAGAGAAGTTCGTGAGGTTGAATTTAGCCCGTTTGATGTGTTTACCCAATTCCGCGCTTTAGGATGGGAGGGGGCGCTTAGTTGCTATGATAAGGATAGCAAGAACTTGTTTATGACCGAAATTCAAGAATGGATGGCAACCCTCAAGTGCAACACATACGATAGTCCATCGCAAATGAAGTTTATAGGTGAAGTGAATGGGATTAAAGTAGAGATGTCGTTCGACACATTGAAGAAAATTGGGGAAATATGACAGTTTACCAGCTCGCGAGTACATGATACCTAGTCTTGATGACCTTTTGCTTAAACCGGAGAAGCATCCTTGTTGGAATGATATGTTAGCGGCGTTGTTTTTGCTCGGTACTTATAGTGGAATTTTGTACTAGAGGAATTTGAAGATAGAAGCAAAGTTGTTGCTAGCGATTTGCATTCTAAATGTCATTCCGCAAAGAGGGGATAAGGAGCAAGTGAGGTACCCAGAAGTACACGTCCTCTATTCGCTACTCAATGGGTCTCCGCGTTTTCCAATCCGATAATTGATCATGAACCACCTCTGGATTTGCTGAAACAAGTTGGGGAGAGATATTATCCCGTATTGCCGAATTATCATGGGATTGATGAAGCAGCAAAAGGCAATTACGTCAGAGGATAAAGAGGCACCAAAAAGGCATCAGCCTTTTACTTTACAAAAGATGGGGATTGGTTGGACTTACACGTAATCAGAACGGTATCATAAGCTCAAGTCGGAGGGGCAGAGATGGAGAGCATTGAAAGTGGGTGCAAGGGATCTTCTACCGGGTGAAGCGGATGAGCCGGAAAGTGATGCGGAAGTTCCGAGTGGTGATAATGATTATGCGGATGAGCCGCATGGTGGTGAGAATGTGAATGTAGGCCAAGGAGGCCTAGGTAGGGGTTATGGTGGTGCCTTTTACGATTACACGGAGCGTTCCTATGAGCCAAATTGGGCTTATGATGGCACGATGCAAGAGGTTATCGAGAACCAACATCCTCCGGCACCCATTTTTGAGTCATGGTCGGGTTCGGAGCGGACGTTATTTGATCAACACACGATGATGAGTGCAAGCATGGAGCGGTCTTTGAAGCATAACTTTGATCGTCAAGAGGCGTGGAATAGCACACACGCGTATTCCCATGAATTGGAAATGAATAATCGATATCATGATGACCAAGCAAGAAGATTGCATGCAGATTGGCATGCCGGGCGGCCGGTGGTTGTGGATCCACAACATGTAGATTATGCGTCTCTACCACCTTACGATGGTAGTATATCGTATCCGACCCCGCCGCTTCATCATTCAAAGTGGATCGACCCACGCCAACAAGAAGGAGCTCCGCAACAAGGTGGGAGTAGTAGCGGTGCATTCGCTTTTGGAGAATGGAATGACATGATGTCTTCCATTTTTGGGCCTCCGCAGCCACGCTATTACTAGTCAGGTCGTGTTCCTTCCTTGTATATTTTGTGAATATTTATTTAGTTT
>JARYGA010044083.1:0-45604 GCA_030545235.1 Helianthus tuberosus
TTCCACCCTTCTACATCTCTAATATTTCATATCAAATGGGTTCTGCAATTAGCTTTTCAAATGATCAAATTCACACATAAACAAACATGATTCTTGTTCCATAGAGAAGTCCTAACTCCAATCTACACAATTTCTTGCATAAACTCGAGATTAGGTTATGACCCAATTCCTACAAATCATGATTTCTAGAAATTGGACTTACCTCTTTAAAAATCGAGTTTAGATGAGTGTAGATTTGAGTTCATGCAGTTGATTTTCTTCTAATCTCCTACCCAATTGATTGAATTTGATAAACAAGGGTTTTCACCCTTGTTCTCTGCCTTGTTCGATCCCCAGACACGCACAATGTGTGTGTTTCTGGGTTTTCCCCCTTCTAATACCTTTATTTTATTATTGGCCATGTTTAACCCCCTTAAAGTTTACATGTTTTTAATTTGGAACTTTCCATCCTTTAACTAGCTTTTGTGATATTTTTACTAACTAAGTTAATTCATTTAGTTATTTAACCTATTTTCATGTTAACCCTTTTTGGGGTGTTACAAGTCTACCCCCCTTAAAAGAGGTTTCGTCCGCGAAACCTGGACACATAACAAATAGATCAATTCTACTCTTAATTTTTCATCTATTCATTCACAAGCTTACTACAACATAAATGCATTCGGGGTTTTGGCAAAAGTTTCAATCATGCATAAACAAATTTGTGTGTGTTGTCCCTACGTTCTTAACTTAAATAAATTACTTTCATAATCACATATAAGTCAGAATCTGATCCAGAGCTCTTATTAGTATCGTTTTCCTTTTATAATGCTAGTTCCTAGCATACATCATCACTAGCACTCCGTTCCTTGAAATTTATTCCAATGTATACTATTGGTCGTACAAGCTTATGTTTATGGCTTGTTTCTGTCCTTCTAATTAAGCGTACATATTCATACATTTACTAATATAAATAAATTGATTTATTTCATTCCGCTCACGAATCATGCACGATATAATTCATTATTTTAATCATGAGCAAACCCCATTATCCCATTACTAACGTTCTTCTAATTACTTTCTTATTCATATGAGGGCTTAGCATAACATTATACGTATACTATAAACATTTAACGACTTAGTGGTACTAATACAAAGCTACCCACTTCCTAATTACTTTTTCATACTTAATACGAGTATAAAGCATCATTCTACGGTTACTACCGTCACTTGAACTAATTACAAGTTTGAGTTTAGCCTCAGATTTAATCCATCGCACACTTTATTATTAGCTCCTTGCATGAACTACTTATGATAACAACCAGGTATGTTGTGTACGAGCACCATACGAGCGTTTAACCAAGTCAGTTCAAATTTTCATTTAAGGCCTTTAGATCTCCCTCTTAACAACATTCATACCTTCTCACGCTGACCATTACAGGTCGATTATTGTATACCATACCATAATTATCCTATCATTCATTTTGTCCATACTTACAAATAAATCTACCGATTCTTAATCATCAATCAAGAATTAAACGTTTTACTAACCTTGCCTTCATTGCATAAATCAGTTATCCGTGTGTCGGATCGATCCGCTTCTTTATATGTACCTTCTGTACCAAAATTGGTCTCATTCATTCATGGAATATGCTCCCACTCGTGAGCATCCTTCCACTAGCTTTATTACTATCATTTGACTAAGAATTCCATCATATTTATCTATAAATAAATAGTTAGCACATCACCTTTCATAATTGCGTCCTACATAGTGTTGGTTCGCCTATTTTCTCATTCACAATTTTCTTAAGTACATGCTAAAACATATCATACATTCCATTTCTTACATACTATCCCTTCATTTTATTGGTTATTTCATCAACTTTCGCAGTTTGTCCTTTCAAGGCCAGACTAACACCCCCCTTACTTATTGTGGTCGTATTGAGGTACACGTTCGTACCTTATACTTGCATAATTGCAAGGACTTCATTTACTTCATTGGACCTTTCGGAAGTCCAATTGTAAATGCATTCTTACATATGTGTATCAGTTATCCTATTCTGTCACATCATTCCCTAGTCGAGCCTTAAGCTCCTGTTAGAAATATAATCTTTTTATACGTACCTGGCGCGGGTCAAATCCCTTGACTCGTTATTCATACTTTGCGATGGTTAATACTTTCCAAACTGTGACAATGCATGCCCATACATTATGCTCACCTATAAGTAATAAACTTGACAAATCGAACATTAAATACCGAGTTCCAATGGCGATCGCCATTTGACCCGTATGACTCATTTGAGTTTTGTTCTTAGTTTTTATTCTTACTTGTTTAATCCGTCTTCACTTACGGATTCAAACTTTTAATTTATTACCTTTCATTCTTACTGGTTTGATCCTGGTTTGTTTATGGATCCAACCTTTCATTCCTTACATGGTTGAATCCATTTCTCGGATTCAAACATTTTCATCAATACCTTTCTTTCTTCTGCCGTATCATTTACCATATCATTTCTTATGATACGTTTTCATATTAATCTTCTACATTCAACTTCAAGTGTTGGGTCCTAACACTTAATTCCATGACCTAATTCATGTAGCACGTCTCGACGCGACACTCTACATCCTATTTCTAGTGGTGTTCCCACTCTTCTTTCTTAAGTTTGTTTTACATTCAATCGTAAGCTTAAACTTTTCATTCTTATCTTTCTTTCTTATATTGATCCGATCTTTTAAGAATCGTTAGACCCCTTTTTGCTAGCTTGACCGGACATAAGTGAGATGATTCTCATGTTTTTCTCGAGCTTCGGTCAATACATGACCATCCCTTAATATACTATTTCCATTTGTTTGTTCACCGTATTTGGTGTTAATTCACCTACGTCCTCTAACATGTCTTTTACTAATGAGTATCCTACATTTACACGTTGCATTTCTTACGTAATACTTCCAGCATTTGTAAGTAATTATTATTTACTGACTTCTACAATATAACCTTTTAAAGTCAACCATCACCCAGTACTTTTTGTATATAAGTATTGTAGTACGTACTGTCCTTACTTTCAATTCGAACACACTTACAAACGTCTTTAGCTAACATCTTAACTAATATTCTTTCCATACCTTTCATTAACATTACCAAGTTCTCATTTCCATATTAAAACTTCTCAACTAAAATTTATGACCGGTTTAACATTATGCCAACCATTTCAACAAAACGTACCTTAACCTTTCTCATTTATTTATACGTTCCACTTCATTTCAAATATTCAAACACGTATACATCTTCATGTAAATAAACTCTAAGTGATTGCGAATTCACCTTCCTTTAGCGTCCACGTTCATGCTTACCTCATTGCTTCCTCTTAACCCTTTGCCATCCATGCTCAAGTCAATTGACAAGATTTTCATCGTTACATATCATTATGTTCGTAATATCATTAGCTTATGTGAGCATACATACGACTGTTCACTTTCTTTCTATTCATACGTTAATCGACTTTCGTGAGTAAAATTTCGTATAAATGAGACATTCATTAACAGTCATCTCATTTCAAATCCATACAACTAAACTATCATTTTGATTAACACGTAATTCATCTAATACATAACACATTAACTCTTTTCTTTAACAATTGTGTCTAATGGCCATCCCATGATATCCCTATACTGTTGACTTTCAGAAAGTCAACTGTCTTGTTTACACACTTTAAACTTTTGAACATGTATTCATCTAAATATGGTAGGCCATAATATTAATATCCTACGCATTTCATACTCGTATTGTATGACATATACAATTTATGTGATCCTCTAAACAATACACATATACATTCACATAGACTTACTTTCACATGCTAACGCTCCATGATTCTACAAATAGCAAATTTCATTCAAAACAACTATATAACATAATTTCAACATATCCTTTACTAATAAGCTCGTATGATTTACATTTAGCACATATTCGCCTCTTAGTCATACTAAAGAAATTCGTTATATACACATAAGTATCGCACCATTCCAAACACAGGGTACTAGCCTCTAATGCATAATTCTGATCAAAGCATACATTTATCCAAAGTCTCATACGAATTCCATTTAACTCACATTCTTCAAATTATTTTCACCACTAATCTCATCATTCTTTTTATATTCATTTATTAACAATTCAGGTTCCTTCACATATCCAAGTACTTTAGTCTACATTTACTTCTTTCATTATTCATTATCATACGTTTCCAACTCCACTTTATACATTCGTCATTCATTTCATGCCATTCCATACATTACATTCGACTTTTATAAATTTTTACTTCGTTGTGATCACAATTTGTGATCGTAAATATCTTATTATTATGCTCATAAGGATTTTACGTCATTATCCGATAGTCTTTTAGATCATATGGGAACCCTAAACGTGCAAAACAAACAAAACAAAAAAAAAATTCAGCGGACTAAACTCCCGCTGGCCGTCGGCGACGGTCTCATATCCAGAGGTGACGGGCTCTAAAAAGTGGCGTCGGCCACTTTGTCCGTAGACAGTCAATTAGGGCATCGGCCCAAAGGGGGGCGTCGGCGTCGGCTGAGTTTGTCCCGATTGCCGAGTCGCTGCAAATCTCAATATGGGTGTTTTTCATTCGTTTTCTAAGTCCATTTCAGCCATACGGTTGCTGGAACTTCCTGTTTAACCTCCCAACATTACTCCCCATATAATTAACTTAAATATTTATATTATAAACATATCATAAATACTTGCATCTACAACAAACTTAAATCTTTACCTCATCGCGATCTTGGAGCAAGCACACCTTCGAGCGAGCTGTCAGTTTGAGTTCGAGCACTACTACTTGTGCTCGAATCCCTCAAACCTCGGCTCTGATACCAACTTATAACGTCCCATTTTCATTTAACTTTAGAACTTAATAAATTCAACAATTATTTTTAGAAAAATTCGGCATGACCCGTTTGCTATATGAACAATCCCTGTTTTGACAAACGTAATTTCAAGTAATTAACAACACTTTCAAAAGACTTACAAATCCAAAACATAGTTTTAGATAACTACCGACATCTAGAGAAATTTCAAAAGACCAAACAAGTCAAACTTCAAAGTTTAACTAATAATTAAAACTATCTACAACAAAATACATTTAACCATGACTTTGTTACAAAAGGTAGCGGAAGCGCTTGTAGGTGAATTACATATGGGTGCTCGTTCCAAGTCGCCGAACCGATTAAATTGAGGCTTTACCTACATCAAACAGCAAGGAAAGAATTAATCCATAATCACATTAACCATTTTTAAATCAATAGTCTACATACTACTTGCCTTTACAACATTCTTTTTTCTTTACGCTTATTACCCGTTGAACAGGTCACTACATTCTCGTTTCGATAGAAACGTTACATTCCATTCTTTACATACCCGTTAATAACGGATATTAACATTCATAACATAACTCCCATTCGGTACGTTTATGACGAACAATACAAATCCTTACATTCTTTCGCAAGCACCCCAACCCGTACATGACGAGTCGAGTAAAGCTTCATTACATTCTTTCTTAACTTTCCAATAACCGGTTCAACTAAGATGAATCGGTTATGATGCAACCTTATTCATAAACCTTCCTTTCACATCATTCGTTCATAACTGATCATACCACTTACTTCTCAACTTCCATAAACTACCATTACTCAATTTTTTGGCATATATGACGAGTTACAATAAAGATTAGTAATCATAATACAACATGCTAAAAATGTATGTGTAAATTAACATACCACGATCTTGCGGCCCTTTCGATTTCCTAGTACTTGAACCTTCTTCCTTCGTGCCTATATTAATACATTCATTCGTTCATTTAGTACCACAAAATTTCATTCCATCATCTCTCAAATTACATATATTTATTCTCTCAAGCATTTCATTGAACACTTGGCGGGTTTCGCATTTGTGGGACACTAAGTACAAGCTTTCAAAGCATAATTCCTACTAATTCATTTCAAAATTCATCAACAATCAATCAAGTTCATAATATTCTTTTATCCTACATTAATTTGTTTAAGATTCAAGTACTACAACATCACATATATCAAATTTACACATGATCACTACTAATTTTTCCACCCATCTACATCTCTAATATTTCATATCAAATGGGTTATGCAATTAGCTTTTCAAATGATCAAATTCACACATAAACAAACATGATTCCTGTTCCATAGAGAAGTCCTAACTCCAATCTACACAATTTCTTGCATAAACTCGAGATTAGGTTATGACCCAATTCCTACAAATCATGATTTCGAGAAATTGGACTTACCTCTTTAAAAATCGAGTTTAGATGAGTGTAGATTTGAGTTCATGCAGTTGATTTTCTTCTAATCTCCTACCCAATTGATTGAATTTGATAAACAAGGGTTTTCACCCTTGTTCTCTGCCTTGTTCGATCCCCAGACACGCACAATGTGTGTGTTTCTGGGTTTTCCCCCTTCTAATACCTTTATTTTATTATTGGCCATGTTTAACCCTGTGACAACCCGTATTCCAGAACCTTTCTTTGTGTTTTGATGTAACTTGTATGAACGCTACTTGATTGATTGATGTGTTTGATTGCAATGGGATATTATGTTTTGTTATGCTATGTGTTACATGAATGTGTTGTGAGTATGTATGTATAATAAACTTGGTCACACAACGACTGTCTAAACGCACAAGCCCTTTGGGCCGCACACCTTGTCCCTCATCACACACCTTCCTCGGCCCACTCTACTTGAACTCATACACATACCCATTATGGGAGTTTTGTTTCTCATAATTTGCAAACAAGAAAACACACACCAAACCCTAACTCTCCTCTACTCTCCTTCTTCCCTAGCAAACCCGATGGCAGCCCCTCACTCGAAGCCTTCCATCTCGAGCAAACTAGTCTTCTCGGCTTTCTGGTTAGTGTTAATCCTTGATAGTTTGCTATGCTTTTGATGTCGTGTTGTTATGAGATAGACTAGGGTTTCATGCTAGTAAATATGTGGGTGAAACTATGATCACAAATCTGGAATATGTGTTTAAATTCAATATTAACATGTACAAGGAAAACTGTTTTGTTGATTGATTAGAAACATGTATTAGCAAAACTATTAGAAGGAATTGTATGATCGATCTAGGTTGTTTAGGACCGATTGCATGTGTTGGATTGATGATTATTGAGCATGAGGATAGTTAGTTTGATTAACATAACGATCACATGATAAATTGTTAGCCATAACTTGTATGATGGTCAGGTTTGCACGTTAGTCTTTGAGTTCTCTAGTATGAAGATCCGGTTGAATGTTTAATTGATTGTTCTTGTTAGATGATAATTAAGGTTGAATGGGTATGCATGATCTTTGAGTTAATTGCTGTTTTGATCCGATTTGAAACTGCCAAACTTGTTAGCAATTATTACGGAATTTATGAGCTGCAAATAAGGAAGTTTGTTACATCTTCTGGTCTAGACAAGGGTTGCGAGCCGAGACCTCACAATCCCGACTCGAGACCACACCTCAGCCACACAAAAAAAGAGGACTCGAGACCCTAGGTTGCGGGTCTTGTTGCGACTCGAGACTACCTAGTCTCGAGTGATGAATATATGACCCGAGACCCCCTTTAGTTGCGACTTGAGAATGTTAAGACTATAAACCGAGACCGCACTGTCTCGACTCGAGATCCCTAGTCTCGACTCGAGACCACATAATCACACATTCGATTTGGACTTGCACTGTTACGGGCCTAAGTATTTGGGCTGCACATTTGGGCCTTGTTTGGTTACGTGATTAATACTGTTGAACTCGTACTGTTGCTGAACTGCCATGATACTATGTGTATACCATGATCCCTCTGTGTATGTAAAATGTTAGTATAGGTGTAGACATACGTATATTACTTGAACCTAGACCTGACTTGTATGGTAACCATGTTAGGACGTGGTTGACCACTAGCAGCTCGGTTGACCTTTCTGGGTATCTGCCGAGCTAACCTAAGGTGAGTTCACACTTTCCACAAGGCATGGGATTCCCAGGGGTTGGGAATGGGTAAAGGATTTTTAAACTGAAACCGCGTGATCTCCTGTTTTGGAACACGTACACACCCTCTTTATTGAAGGGTGACAACATGTGATAAGGATTTAATTGGAACCTGCGTAATCTCATGGTTTTGAGATTTCGTACACACCCTCTTATTGAAGGGTGACAACATTGATACTAGACCAAAAACTCTATCATGAAGTCCCTCATTTTATATCGACTTAATCGTCGGGCCAATGGCGAGCGGGTCATTAGTTAGATAGCGCTATTTAGGATTGACAAGCCTCACACCGTGACGCAGAGGACGGGCGTGAACTAATGGATATGGGCACTAGTCAATGATGATAGACATTGACGTCAGGGTACCAACTTACTTTAGTCAGTGGTCGATATGGTAACGGGTCTAGTGGTTCACATGGGGAAGCCCCCACTGGATATGGATATGGTTTGGGAAACTGGTTAATATATGGTTTACGAACGAACTCATGGTTTTTGAAACAACTTTAGAATGAACACCAACTGTGAACTCGCTCAACTTTGTTGTTGACTCGTTGTTACATGCCTTGCAGGCCGTTAGGTACTAGCAGGAGCTTGCATGGAGGGCAAGAGTCGTTGTGGGACATGCACTGTTGAGTTCCATGTTAAACATTTGAACCTTTATACTATTACCTTGGTTTTACACTTTATGCTTCCGCTGATGGTTGAATTTGATTAACTTGTTTTGGAACACCAATTATATTGTGTGGATGGATTTTTATTTAACTACTAAACTTGTTCAATATGATTGGTGGCTGGATGCTGGTCATGTCACGCCTCCTGTGGTGATACTCCGCTTGTGGATTTTGGGGGTGTGATATATTGTTATCAGAGCCATTGGTTATAGTGAATTTGGTTTTAAAAAAAAGGGAAAAGATTTTTGGCAAAAACCAGACTATAACCTGTACAGTGCTCAACGATCCACAACAACGCTTCGCTCCACGTGCAAGGCTCAACACCATAGGTGATATGATTTATGTTTATATTGCCTACTTGTTAGTTACATAGTACATTGTTCATGGTATGCTTGGTTAACGTAGCAACTATTGTTAGAAACCCATGTGTGCTTACTCTCTTCTGTCATCGCACTTTCGCGACACCTTTCTCACCCATGTTTCCTTTGATATGAAGATCATGAGTGGACGTATCAACCTAACTCAAGCCCAGCTGACGGCTTTAATCAATGAACAAGTTGCTGCAGCACTCGCAGCTGCTCAGGCAGGAGGTATAACCTGCCATTGCAACTTACTCTAGGATCTTTAGATCCTACTCTGGTGAACCAACACTTGTGTTTAATTTTATCACTTCTTACTCGCACGACAGGTCAACATGCTCAGCCTCCTGTGTGTACCTTCAAAACTTTTATGGACTGCCGACCTATAACTTTCAGTGGCACTGAAGGAGCTGTAGGCCTCCTCCACTGGTTCAAGAAGCTCAAATCTGTCTTCGAGATGTGTGAATGCCCTGAGGCTCGTAGGGTGAAGTATGCTACTGGTACTCTTGAAGGTGTAGTGCTCACGTGGTGGAACGCTCAGGTTCAAATGCTGGGGTTGGCGGCTGCTAATGCCACCCCATGGAACGACTTCAAAGATTTGATCAAGGAAGAGTACTGCAATCGAGATGACATCCACAAGATGGAGGTAGAGTTCTACAACTTAAAGATGACGGGGTTGGAAATCGAAGTGTATACGAAAAGATCGAACGAGCTGGCTATCTTGTGTCCTACTATGGTGGATCCTCCCATTAATCGTATCGAGCTGTACCTCAAAGGTTTAGTGCCAGAGATCCAGAGTCATGTCACTGCAGCGAACCTTGCCACAATTTAGCAAGTTATTCGTTTGGCTCATCGACTCACTGATCAGGCAGTTGAACAAAATAAGCTGCCCAAGCGTATTGGTGCTACTACTACTACTACCTCTGATGCCCCCAACGACAACAAGCGCAAATGGGATGGAATCTCAAGCAAGGGTTCAACATCAGCTCAGTCTCAGTCTCAGCAGTGAAAGACTGATGACTAAAAGAGCCCTGGTCAACACTCTTCTGGTAGTCAAGGGCATAGTGGGTACAAGGGGAACCACCCCAAATGCAATCGTTGTGGTTTCCATCATAGTGGACCGTGTGCTAAGGGCACTTGTCAGAGGTGTAACAAACCTGGCCATGTAGCCAAGGATTGCAGGAGTCTCTACCCTGCAAATCAGCAACGACAGAACCAGCATCAAGCACCACAGAATCAGCGTCAGCAGCAGCAGGGTAACAACAAAGGATGCTTTCAGTGTGGTGCTGATGGTCACTTCAAAAGAGACTGCCCCCAGCTGAATCAGAATAACAACAACAACAACCAGGGGAACGGAAACAATAATGGGGGTGACAATGGTGGCAATGGTGCCAGGGGTCGAGCTTTTGTGATTGGTCAGGGTGACGCGAGGAACGACCCCAACGTGGTGATGGGTAAGTTTCTTCTGGATGATTTCTTTGTTACTGTTTTATTTGATTCGGGTGCCGATACTAGTTATGTGTCCCTAAAGGCTAGTCAAATGCTTAAACACACTCTAACACTTTTGAACACCAAGCATGTTGTAGAGTTAGCAAATGGTAAAAGTGTTGAGGCCACACACATAGTTAAGGGTTGTAATCTCGTCTTAGCTGGTCAGATTTTCTCTATCGATCTTATCCCCATCGTTCTTGGTAGTTTTAACATCGTTATTGGAATGGATTGGTTATCTCAATATCGAGCAGGGATCCTTTGCAAGGAGAAGATAGTCCGCATTCCTCGTTATGGTGAAGAACCTTTAGTAATTCATGGCGACAAGAGTGGTGCTGTGGTGGGCATCATTTCTTTCCTTAAGGCCCAGAAGTGTTTCACAATGCCATTTTAGCCCTCGTTACTGACACCTCAAAGAAAGAGAAAAAGATAGAAGATATTCCGATTGTGCGCGATTTTCCTGAGGTATTTCCTGAGGAATTACCTGGTCTTCCGCCTCATCATTAGGTAGAATTTCAAATCGAGCTAGCTCCTGGAGCAGCGCCCATAGCTCGAGCACCTTATCGTCTAGCTCCATCCGAACTAAACGAACTATCTACGCAACTACAAGAGCTCTTGGACAAGGTTTTTATACGTCCTAGCTCTTCGCCCTGGGAGCTCCAGTCTTATTTGTAAAGAAGAAAGATGGTACCTTCAGAATGTGTATTGATTACCATGAACTCAACAAGGTGACCGTGAAGAATCGCTATCCTCTTCCACGCATTGATGACTTATTCGACCAGTTGCAAGGGTCGAGTTTCTACTCAAAGGTTGAACTGAGGTCAGGTTACCGTCAACTGAGAGTCCGAGATGAGGATATCTCTAAAACAGCATTCAGGACTCGTTATGGGCATTACGAGTTTCTGGTTATGCCTTTTGGATTGACAAACGCACCTGCGGTCTTTATGGATCTTATGAACAGGGTGTGCAAGCCTTACCTAGATAAGTTTGTTATTGTATTCATCGACGACATCCTGATATATTCGAAGAGTCAGGAGGAACACGAACAATATCTGAGGCTTATTTTGGAACTTCTTCGAACAGAGCAGTTGTATGCCAAATTCTCGAAATGTGACTTTTGGTTTCGTGAAGTCCACTTCCTAGGTCACGTGGTAAACAAGGATGGGATTCATGTTGATCCATCCAAGGTAGACTCGATCAAGAACTGGCCTGCACCTCGTACACCAACGGAAATTCGCCAATTCTTGGGTTTGGCGGGCTACTACAGAAGGTTCATCAAGGATTTCTCCAAGATTGCGCAACCTCTCACTTCCCTAGCTCAGAAGGGTGTCACCCATCGATGGGGTGATGCACAGGAATCTGCATTTCAGCACTTAAAAGAGAGACTTTGTAGCGCACCAATTCTCTCATTGCCTAAAGACACAGAAGATTTTGTGGTTTATTGCGACGCGTCCATCCAATGACTTGGTTGCGTGTTGATGCAACGTGACAAGGTCATTGCTTACGCATCACGCCAGCTTAAGGTCCACGAAAGAAATTACACTACACACGATCTGGAGCTGGGAGCTGTTATTTTCGCACTTAAGATATGGAGACATTACCTGTACGGTACCAAGTGCACCATTTACACCGATCACAGGAGTCTCGAGCATATCTTCAAGCAAAAGGAGTTAAACATGTGACAACGTTAATGGGTCGAGCTCTTGAATGATTACGAATGTGCGATCAAGTACCATCCAGGCAAAGCCAATGTTGTGGCCGACGCCCTCAGTCGAAAGGGTACTACACCAAAGCGAGTGCGTGTGTTACAACTGACCATCCAATCTAGTCTTCCTACTCAGATACGAGATGCTTAGGTTGAAGCATTGAAAGTAGAGAATATCAGGGCCAAGTCCCTACGAGGATCAAGGAAACGATTAGAACAAAAGGAAGACGGCACTTACTACGTAACAGGGCGCATCTGGGTCCCACTTTATGGAAACTTACGCGAGCTTGTGATGGATGAAGCGCACAAGTCTTGTTACTCAGTACATCCTGGTTCGGATAAGATGTACCACGACTTAAAGACTACATATTGGTGGCCTAGCATGAAAGCCAACATAGCATCCTACGTCAGTAAATGTTTGACTTGTGCGAGAGTCAAGATCGAATATCAGAAACCATCAGGCCTGCACCAACAACCAGAGATCCCGACATGGAAATGAGAGCAAATTTCCATGGATTTCGTTACTGGCCTGCCTAGGTCTCAACGCAGAAATGACACTATTTGGGTGATAGTAGATCGATTGACTAAGTCTGCACACTTTTTGGCTATTAAAGAAACAGACAAGTTTTCTACCTTAGCAGACATTTACATGAAGGAAGTGATTTCGAGGCACGGGGTGCCAACCTCCATTATTTCTGATCGTGATGCATGTTTTACTTCTGAGTTGTGGCAAGCTATGCACAAGTCCTTTGGCTCACGTTTAGACATGAGCACCGCTTATCATCCACAGACGGATGGGCAGTCCAAGCGCACCATCCAAACCCTAGAAGACATGCTTCGAGCGTGTGTAATCGATTTTGGCAATGGTTGGGAAAGACACCTCCCTTTGGTGGAGTTTTCGTATAACACCAGTTACCACAGCAGTATCCAGGCTGCTCCGTTTGAGGCATTGTACGGACGTAAATGCCAATCACCTCTTTGTTGGGCAGAGGTTGGCGAAAGCCAAATCACTGGCCCAGAACTCATGGTAGACACGACAGAAAAGATTGCTCAGATACGACAACGAATGGCGGCAGCTCGTGATTGTTAGAAAAGTTACGCTGATAAGCGTAGGAAACCCCTAGAATTCCAGGTCGGGGACCGGGTTCTACTTAAAGTCTCACCTTGGAAGGGTGTGGTTCATTTTGGTAAACGAGGCAAGCTAAACCCACGTTATGTTGGACCTTTTGAAATCACTAAACGAATTGGCAAGGTCGCTTACAGATTGAATCTACCTGAAGAGCTCAGTGGAGTTGACAACGTATTCCATGTGTCGAATCTGAAGAAATGTCTGTCAGATGAGACCCTCATAGTTCCTCTCAAAGAACTCACTATCGATGATCAGCTGCGATTCGTCGAGTAACCAGTAGAGATTACAGACCGAGATGTTAAGGTTCTCAAGCGTACTAGAATGCCCCTTGTTCGAGTTCGTTGGAACTCCCGTCGTGGCCCAGAGTTTACCTGGGAACGAGAAGACCAAATGAAACACAAGTATCCCCAATTGTTCGAGAAAAGTGAAACCACTACTGAGGCTGAAGTTACTGCGGAATTTCGGGACGAAATTCCAAACCAATGGGGGAAAGGTGTGACACCCCAGGAAAACCAGGGAAACCACTCAACCTAACTAGCTTCCTCAGTGAGTACGTGCTAAATTTCGGGACGAAATTTCTTTCAACTTGGGGATGATGTAACAACCCGTATTCCAGAACCTTTCTTTATGTTTTGATGTAACTTGTATGAACGCTACTTGATTGATTGATGTGTTTGATTGCAATGGGATTATATGTTTTGTTATGCTATGTGTTACATGAATGTGTTGTGAGTATGTATGTATAATAAACTTGGTCACACAACGAATGTCTAAACGCACAAGCCCTTTGGGCCGCACACCTTGTCCCTCATCACACATCTTCCTCGGCCCACTCTACTTGAACTCGAGACCAAGGGCAACCCAAGGATGGGTTCGGCCCACTCCCCTTGTGCGCATACACATACCCATTATGGGAGTTTTGTTTCTCATAATTTGCAAATAAGAAAACACACATCAAACCCTAACTCTCCTCTACTCTCCTTCTTTCCTAGCAAACCCGACGGCAGCCCCTCACTCGAAGCCTTCCATCCCGAGCAAACTAGTCTTCTCGGCTTTCTGGTTAGTGTTAATCCTTGATAGTTTGCTATGCTTTTGATGTCATGTTGTTATGAGATAGACTAGGGTTTCATGCTAGTAAATATGTGGGTGAAACTATGATCACAAATCTGGAATATGTGTTTAAATTCGATATTAACATGTACAAGGAAAACTGTTTTGTTGATTGATTAGAAACATGTATTAGCAAAACTATTAGAAGGAATTGTATGATCGGTCTAGGTTGTTTAGGACCGATTGCATGTGTTGGATTGATGATTATTGAGCATGAGGATACTTAGTTTGATTAACATAACGATCACATGATAAATTGTTAGCCATAAGTTGTATGATGGTCAGGTTTGCACGTTAGTCTTTGAGTTCTCTAGTATAAAGATCCGGTTGAATGTTTAATTGATTGTCCTTGTTAGATGATAATTAAGGTTGAATGGGTATGCATGATCTTTGAGTTAATTGCTGTTTTGATCCGATTTGAAACTGCCAAACTTGTTAGCAATTATTACGGAATTTATGAGCTGCAAATAAGGAAGTTTGTTACATCTTCTGGTCTCGACAAGGGTTGCGAGCCGAGACCTCACAGTCTCGACTCGAGACCACACCTCAGCCACACAAAAACAACAGGACTCGAGACCCTAGGTTGCGGGTCTTGTTGCGACTCGAGATATGACTCGAGACTACCTAGTCTCGAGTGATGAATATATGACCCGAGACCCCCCCTAGTTACGACTTGAGAATGTTAAGACTATAAACCGAGACCGCACTGTCTCGACTCGAGATCCCTAGTCTCGACTCGAGACCACATAATCACACATTCGATTTGGACTTGCACTGTTACGGGCCTAAGTATTTGGGCTGCACATTTGGGCCTTGTTTGGTTACGTGATTAATACTGTTGAACTCGTACTGTTGCTGAACTGCCATGATACTATGTGTATACCATGATCCCTCTGTGTATGTAAACTGTTAGTATATGTGTAGACATACGTGTATTACTTGAACCTAGACCTGACTTGTATGGTAAACATTAGGACGTGGTTGACCACTAGCAGCTCGATTGACCTTTCCACAAGGCATGGGATTCCCAGGGGTTGGGAATGGGTAAAGGATTTGAAACTGAAACCGCGTGATCTCCAGGTTTGGAACACGTACACACCCTCTATATTGAAGGGTGACAACATGTGATAAGGATTTAATTGGAACCTACGTAATCTCATGGTTTTGAGATTTCGTACACACCCTCTTATTGAAGGGTGACAACATTGATACTAGACCAAAAACTCTATCATGAAGTCCCTCATTTTATATCGACTTAATCGCCGGGCCAATGGCGAGCGAGTCATTAGTTAGATAGCGCTATTTAGGTTTGACAAGCCTCACACCGTGCCGCAGAGGACGGGCGTGAACTAATGGATCTGGGACTAGTCAATGATGATAGACATTGACGTCAGGGCACCAACTTACTTTAGTCAGTGGTCGATATGGTAACAGGTCTAGTGGTTCACATGGGGAAGCCCCCACTGGATATGGATATGGTTTGGGAAACTGGTTAATATATGGTTTACGAACGAACTCATGGTTTTTGAAACAACTTTAAAATGAACACCAACTGTGAACTCGCTCAACTTTGTTGTTGACTCATTGTTACATTCCTTGCAGGCCGTTAGGTACTAGCAGGAGCTTGCATGGAGGGCAGGAGTCGTTGTGGGACATGGACTGTTGAGTTCCATGTTAAACATTTGAACCTTTATACTATTACCTTGGTTTTACACTATATGCTTCCGCTGATGGTTGAATTTGATTAACTTGTTTTGGAACACCAATTATATTGTGTGGATGGATTTTTATTTAACTACTAAACTTGTTCAATATGATTGGTGGCTGGATCCTGGTCATGTCACACCTCCTGCGGTGATACTCCGCTTGTGAATTTTGGGGGTGTGACAAACCCCCTTAGAGTTTACATGTTTTTAATTTGGCACTTTTCATCCTTTAACTAGCTTTTGTGATATTTTTACTAACTAAGTTAATTCTTTTAGTTATTTAACCTATTTTCATGTTAACCCTTTTTGGGGTGTTACAATAAAGTAATGCCAAGACACCACGGACAAATGATAAAGAAGCTTCACCTTCAACATAAGAAACTAGTTATTAATGTCATTAATACAAAACACAATAAAAAGTGCGAAAAGATTAAAAATCAAAAGTAATACATTAAATGATTGTCTTCACCAAGTGATGTAAGAGACTTAGCCAAACATGGCCTTTGATTGACAAGAACTCTTACTATCAATCTTGGATCCCGAGACTACTACACACACTCTAAGGTAGATGATAGATGATGGTGGTGGAAGTGGGTGGGGGTGGTGGCAAAGTGGGAGAGAGGTGGTTTGCCAAAGGATGCCTTTAAAGTGAACCAAGCTCCCCTATTTATAGCCTGAACAGAAGCCCGGCCACGGCCCCATGTCTAGCGGACACGCCCCCGTGGCCATCCCTTTTCTCTTCCTTCATTAATTGCTTTTGTCAGCATAGGGCTCAACACGGCCCGTGTTCGCTGGGCACAGCCCTGTGTGCAGAAGTGTATCTGTACTACCAAGATTTGCAAGATTCTGCTAATCTTAGCGTTGACCACGCCCCGTGCTGAGCTGGGCACGCCCCCGTGGTGGGCGTAGAAGCTTCCACAACTTTGTCCTTTCTGCAGAGATCTGACCACGCCCCCGTGTCCAGTAGGCACGGGCCGTGGTCAGCCTTCTGTTTCTTGTTTTTGCTCTTGGGGATGCTGTTGAGGGGTCGGGCATGTCACGTTTGTTCCTTTTCTTTGTATTTATGTTGGTTTTTCTGTATATTTGTTCCTTTTGCTCGTTTAAGCTCATTCGGTCCTATAAATTCAAAAGGAAGACAAAATCACGCTTTTTTCAACATTAGTACTAAAAAAGGATTAGTTTTATGCGTCATTTGATGTAATTTATATATTTCATTTTACACACATCAACTTTACTAACAATACACGACAACGTAACCTCAACAACCTGTAAATCAACTTCCCAAACCAACCCATCCGCACACAAGAACCATACCCAACAAACTAACTATACTTGACACGACTGGACTCGAGTTGAAACTGACCTGACAAAACAACCGACACAAAAAACTCCAAATAAGACTCACAAAGGACTCGACATAATGTATGAAATAGTATAAGCAAGAACACATACCTAAATCATGACAAATGCACAAAAAAATTGAAATTTTTTGTATTAAAGGTGAGTCCCCAACTGAGCGATTCGGCGGCCAATGTGTGGAAAATTCTCGTTGGGTTTTGTCCCAGACTTGATTCCGATCACGTGGGTGTTAAAATGGTGGAAAATGGTGGATTTTCGGTGAAGATATGGTGGAAAAGGGGTGGAGAAAGGCTGTTCGGCGGTGGGGATTCTGGGGTAGGGTTATGTTGGATTTGGGGAAGACAAGAAACATCTGGGCATTTTAATTCACTGCACATATCGTCGCGTCACGCGACAAGATGAGGTAAGGGATATCGCGTGAAGCTAGGGGTAGGTTCAAGATCGTGGGTTCAAGTAACGTCGTCGCGTTACATGACGGCTTAGGCATCTCAGTGTGGCGCGACGCGACCAAGGGGGTCAGAAGCTGTTTTTGGACTGTGTGGTGGCGTTACGCGACGATGGAGGGATGATGCTGTGGCGCGACGCGAAATCCCATTTTTAATAGAATGTTTCTTCAAAAATCAAGTTTTATGCCTTAGAAATTTTTTCAACACTTACCCAAACTTCCCAAAACCATCCCAATCTTTTTCTAACACTGGAACTTACCTGGATGTAAGACCCGTCTCATTTTAATACAATTATAATATTAGATACGCATTTTATGTAAAAATGCGACCTTTCAAAAACTTTGACAAGTTAACGTTCATACAGAATTAGAGTATTCAAAATATAGTATCAAGTGTTTACAATTTTCATTTTTAAACTAAACAAAAGAAAGATATCGCGGAAGCTTCATTAAGTATGTGTTCGGTTCACTTCGTTGCTTGATCGGCATCCGGATGGTAACGACATTCACCTAATGTCAAAACCAACTTAAAAGTTAGTTTTGATAATCATAGAAACAAGAATAAACAAGTTCCAATATCAAATAAACGAAATCAAAAATAAAAAAATTCAGATCTAAGTCTCTCGCGCCACGCGAGAGATTTCTTTAATTCGTTCGCGGGCCACGACAGGCCCCGCGTGTCGCGCCAGCATTCACTCATCCCCTCGCGTGCCGCGGGGAAGTCTGTTTTCCAGCGGGTCCATTCCCAGGACCTGCATATTGCCCAGCTCCATTTTTACAAAAATAAAAAACTCAAATTGCCATAACTTTTTATCTACAAGTCCGTTTTGCTTCTTTTTCCCACGCGTCCGTAATGAAATTACGGATCCGTTTATCACATCGTTTGCATAAAAATCTGAATTATAAGCTATTGGCTTATAAATCCTTTATATGATTATTCGACCCGTTTGACTATAACATCACACACTTGTTTCTAGTTAATCATAAATCATACACCAAAGTATTTAACTCAAAATCTTTATTTCAGATTTTTAACTTTTGTGAATTACGCAACCGATACCCAAGTTGTGCGCGTAATTCGTTTTGACCCGTTTAGAGAATTTAAACTTTTAAGTTTAAATTTCGCTCATTCTTTCCACCCATCATTTTCCCAAATTTGATTTATCTACTTACATTTCACCACAACTACACTCGTGGTGGATTTAGTATATTTGACCGATTTTCCCGGAGTCTACACTTCGGTTGGTTGTTTTACGGAAAAGACCCGTTTATAGGTACTTGACCCAAAAAGGCTTATGTCTAAAATGTATAAAACTTACCAAACATTATTTATGTTGTTAAACAACTTCTGGCCAAATATCATGTCAAAACTCGATAGTTAAGACATCGAAATAATTTCTGCAAGTAACGGAACTGTTGCTGTCAACAACTAATTTATTGACAAAACATCCGCGAAAATCTCGTCGAACAACTTTAAAAAAATCTATAAAAATTACTAAACATCCATTATGTTGTAAACCAACTTCTGGTCAAATATCGTGTCAAAACTCAATGGTTAAGACCTCGAAATAATTTCTGCAAGTAGCGGAACTGTTGCTGTCAACAACTAATTTATTGACAAAACATCCACGAAAACCTCGTCAAACAACTTTATAAAAATCTATAAAAATTACTAAACAACCTTTATGTTGTAAACCAACCTCTGGTCAAATATCGTGTCAAAACTCGATGGTTAAGACCTCGAAATAATTTCTGCAAGTAGCGGAACTGTTGCTGTCAACAACTAATTTATTGACAAAACATCCGTGAAAACCTCGTCAAACAACTTTATAAAAATCTATAAAAATTAGTAAACATCCTTTATGTTGTAAACCAACTTCTGGTCAAATACCGTGTCAAAACTCGTGACTAATTTACTATTTTACCCTTTTTTTACAACCATCATGGTTTTCATCACTTTCACTTATTCCGACCCATATTATTTACGTCGGAACATCAAAATTCAATTACGGATTTTTCTCTATTCATTTTCAATACACACAACTGATGTATACTATAAAAGGGTGTAACCTTGTACTTACCTTGCATCCGGTTATGCTCTTTTTCCGCGTACTCGGTCCGTTTGACCCGCTTCTTTCCCAAGTCTTCATCTAGCTTGTCTAGAGTCAAACTGTCATCATCACAATTCGTAAGACGGTTAGATTAGTCATAATCATTTACGACTATTCCATCCTACGGGTTTTATATCGAATTTATCATTCGACCATATCAAAATTATCATTCGATCTAATCATTTGTCGGTTTGACTTTTTAAAAGTCAATTGACTTATCAACAAATTCAAATGCACATTTGGTTCAATGAACTCACTTAGGCATATTTCATCCGAACTCTTAACGAAATCAAATTTTACATACTAACTAGTAGGCCGCGATTTCATTTAGGCATTTCATATCACTGAAAATGGGCTGTTTTTGATGACTTGTTTAACCTGTTTACAAGTCTTCAAAAATTATGATTTTTTTATGTGGCGTACCTCTCGGAGGTTTAGGCCTTGTGTTAAAATTTCAAGATCTAACTCTTTATCAAAAATGCGAAAAAATTCATTTACTAAGCTGCAATCAGATTCGTCACTTCTGACTAAAGCTTACGGAAAAATTTATTAAAAATTCCTCGTTTATCCGATTGACGAAATTCCAATTGGCGATTCTTTTAATCGCTTAAAACTATCTACAGTAAAAATTTGAGATCATAACTAAATCCATAAATTGAGTTATGACATTCGTAATGGGCTGCAAATTCTGCCAGAAAACGTTGCTTGAACCTTTGATACGGAAAAATTCATAAAACGCTCAATTCTCGTCGAAAAAATGCGATTCCAGTGGGGTTTTAAAGATATTTCCTGGAATTACATTTTAGACTCAAGAAACACATGTTTTTGTCATGTTTTTTTTCAGGTTACAGCCAATACAAGTCGGCTGTAAATACTGATCAGGAGCTGTTTGAATTCAGCTTTCAATTTTAGCATGTTCTTGACATCATAACACTAATTTTTAGCAATCAAAACCCTAAAAACATCTCATACATGAATTTAGCATCAACAAAATCTGAATTTACTTGAGCTAGGCATGATTTCAATATATTCTTGTCTAGGGTTTACTCCTAGACATGTTTTCATTACTAATTTCATCTAAACATCAATCATGCAAGTTCAGATTTCGATTTCACAAATCATCAAGAATTCAAGAACTAACCAAAATACGAAATTCAACATACCTTGTGATCCCCTCACTTGAGTGATCACTAGATTGATCTTGGTTTTCGATTTGAACTTGAATTGCCTTCTTAATTTGATCAATTTTGTGAGTTAGGGTTGAACTTTTGAGAGCCCTTTCTTGGCTCTGTGGACCGTATGCCCAGAACACACACTTAGGTGTGTGTTTTGGTGTTTGGTTTTTAATTTAATTAAAACCTTTTTCACTTTTGCCAAGTTTAGCCCTTCTACAATTCAATTATTTTTATAAAGGGTGTTTTAACCTTGTTTTCTTATTAATTCGAGGCCTATGATTAACTAGGTTACTTATTCCTAGTTACTTTATCTTGACCATAACCGACTTTTAATTTACAATATAAAATTTATATTTTGGGGTGTCACACTGGAGCGATGTTTTCTTCGCAATTTCCGCTCCTTGTTGGTTGTGATTCCTACAAAATACTCAAAAACAAAACAAAAACATGACACACTACGACAAACTATCGTTAACTACGAAAAGACTCAAATAACGACACGGAACAAACTATACAAACTCTACACTTGAGATTGCTCTCAAGACTCTAAACGGTGGTGTTTTGAAGATCTTCGAGAGGAGTTTCCTCCTTCTCGGTATTGTCAATCGGCCCTCCTAAGTAGTGCTTCAATCGATGGCCATTCACCTTCCATGACCCCTTACTAACTTCATCATATAACTCAACTGCACCATGCGGAAACACCTCTTTCACGACATAAGGTCCCGTCCACTTCGACTTCAACTTCCCAGGAAACAACTTAAACCTCGAATTGTAAAGGAGCACTTTATCACCGGTTTTTAACTCTTTTAATCCCCTAATCTTTCTATCATGCAACGCTTTCGTTTTCTCTTTTATACTCTAGGAACGCTCATACGCCGCATCTCTAAGGGCTTCCAACTCATGGATTTGGAAAAGCCTCTCCTAGCCGCTTAAGTAAGATCTAAGTTCACTGTTTTAAGAGCTCATAGCGCTCGGTGCTCCAATTCTACCGGAAGATGGCACGCTTTGCCATAGACTATCATGAACGGTATGGTACCAAAAGGTGTTTTGTAGGCGGTACGAAATGCCCACAAAGCATCATCAAGTTTATCCGACCAATCCTTACAACTCTTCCCTACCATTTTCTCTAGAATCCTCTTCACTCCCCTATTCGTATTCTTAACTTGACCGTTCGTTTGTCGATGGTAGGCGGTAGACAAACGGTGAGTAACTCCATAACGCTCCAATGCCTTTTCCATCATGGCATTACAAAAATGTGTCCCTCGGTCGCTAATGAGGGCTTTGGGGATACCGAAACGAGTGAACAACTTCTTTAGGAATCTCACCACCACTCGAGCATCGTTTGTAGGAAAAGCTTGAGCTTCAACCCACTTCGAAACGTAGTCGATCACCACGAGGATGTACCGATTCCCACCAGAAGGGGGAAAAGGTCCCATGAAGTCGATGCCCCACACGTCAAAGATTTTGAGAACTTGAATTGGATTTTGGGGCATCTCATTCTTGGATGAGATATTTCCGGTACGTTGGTAAGCATTGCAAGTCCTAACAAATTCTATAGCATCCTCGACTACCGTAGGCCAAAAGAAACCGCAATCGAAGACTTTTTGTGCGGTAGTGTGTGCACCATGATGACCTCCCATCAATCCCTCATGCACATGCCTAAGAATGTCTAGACCCTCTTCCCTACTAACACACCTCCTAAGAGTACGGTCGCCTCCTATCCTAAAGAGGTAAGGATCATCCCATATGTACTTTCTAGCATCCCGATTCAACTTCCTCTTTTGTTGGGCACTCATATCCTTCATGACATACTCGTTTGCAAGATAATTAGCTATATTACTAAACCACGGCAAACCCTCGTTCTCCGCCGTAACAAAATCAATGGACTCATGAGGGAATCTATCTCCTATCGCCTCCTCACGAATCTCTTCCCTACTAGGATCCTCTAAACACGAAAGATGGTCCGCTGCGACATTCTCCGCTCCTTTCTTATCCTTAATTTCTATGTCAAACTCGGAAAGAAGGAGGATCCATCGTATAAGACGAGGCTTGGCATCTTTCTTTTGGAAAAGATAACGCAAAGCCGCATGATTGGTGAAAACTATGGTTTTTGAAAGCACAAGGTATGACTGAAACTTATTGAAAGCAAAGACGACGGCTAGAAGTTCCTTCTCGGTGGTGGTGTAATTCTCTTGGGCATCATTGAGGGTTTTACTCGCATAGTAGATCGGGTGAAAGTGATTCTCCCGTCTTTGACCCAAAACCGCCCCAACCGCGTAGTCGTTCGTGTCACACATGAGCTCAAAGGGTAAGCTCCAATCAGGGGATACAAGAACGGGCGCACTCACGAGTTTCTCTTTAAGGAAGTCAAACGCTTGAAGACACTCCTTATCGAAGATAAAACGGACGTCCTTCTCAAGGAGTCGAGTCATGGGGCGAGTAATCTTGGAAAAATCCTTAATAAAGCGCCTATAGAAGCCCGCATGACCTAAGAAACTACGAATGGACTTAACACTAGTTGGTGGAGGGAGCCTACTAATCGTATCTATCTTGGCATGATCTACCTCTATACCGGCCCTAGAAATCTTATGCCCTAAAACAATCCCCTCCGTAACCATCAAGTGACACTTCTCCCAATTAAGCCTTAACTTCGTCTCAACACACCTCTTCAACATCCTCTCAAGATTACCTAAACATTGATCAAACGAATAGCCATAGACCGGGAAATCATCCATAAAGACCTCCATAGAACTCTCAACCATGTCTTGAAAGATAGCATTCAAACGTCGTTGAAACGTAGCCGGAGCGTTACATAATCCAAATGGCATGCGTCGGTACGCGTACATGCCATATGGACATTAAAGGTCATCTTCTATTGGTCTTCCGGCGCGATAGGGATTTGGAAGTAGTCGGAAAAACCATCAAGGAAACAATAGAATTGTTGACCCGCGAGACGCTCTAGCATTTGGTCGATGAATGGGAGTGGGAAGTGATCTTTCCGGGTGGCGTCATTGAGCGTGCGGTAGTCAATACACACACGCCAACCGGTGACTGTACGAGAAGGGATGAGCTCGTTTTTCTCTTTCACGACAACAGTCACCCCCCCCCCCCCTTCTTAGGGATAACTTGAGTAGGACTCACCCAAGAAGAATCGAATATTGGGTAAATCAAGCCGGCTTCCATTAACTTCAATACCTCTTTTCTAACTACCTCCTTCATGTTGGGATTTAGGCGTCTTTGAGGTTGCACCACTGTTTTAAACTCATCCTCCATGGGAATACGGTGGGTGCAAAAAGTGGGGCTAATCCCCTTAATGTCAGACAACTTCCAAGCAATAGCCTCCTTGTACTCCTTTAGCACCTCAACTAACTTCCCCTTCTCCTCCTCCGTCAATTTAGAAGAAATAATGACAGGCATACTCGAGTTCTCTCCAAGAAAACATACTCTAGGTGTGACGGAAGGACCTTAAGTTCTAGGGGTGGAGTATCTACGGGTTTACTCTCACTCTCTTCCTTAATCTCACAAAGCTCTAAAGTTTCGGGAACCCAAGTCGACTCTACCTCCCCACCCTCATCAACCAACTCCTCTTCAACTACTCCCTCACTAACTAGATCGGCTCCACTAATGAAACCTATACACCGATCAACGCACGAGATGAAAGAATCTAGGAAGTAAATGGAGTGACATGGACCACTAGAATCATCACTACCACTAGGGTGTTGCATGGCTCTATCTATCTCAAAGGTGACGATCTCATCACCCACACGAAGTGAAATCTTACCATCAAAGACATCGATGACTGTCTTTGCGGTGCGAAGGAATGGATGACCAAGAATGATCGAAACTCTCTCATCGGCCTCCATATCTAGAACAACAAAATCTATGGGAAACATGAACTTATTTACCTTAATGAGCAAATTCTCTATGATTCCACGAGGATATTTGACCAAGCGGTCGGCCAAGGACAACGACATGCGACTAGGGGTAAGCTCACCTAGACCTAATTTTTCATAAAGAGAGAATGGCATCAAGTTGATGCTAGCACCTAGGTCGGCTAAAGTATGAGCGGGATTAATGGCACCCACGAATAAGCATGGAATGGTGAAGGTTCCCGGGTCGGTTAGTTTCTCCGGTAGCTTATTCAAGACCACCGCGGAACAACCTTCGGTCAATGGAATATTAGAAAACTCACCTATCCTATCCTTACGCTTGAGAAGGTCCTTAAGGAATTTGGCGTATTTGGGCATGGACTGTAAAGCTTCGATGAAAGGAAGGTTGATCTTCAATTGCTTGAACATTTCAAGAAATTGCCCATATTCCTTAGCTTATTTTTGATGATTAAGGCGGGCGGGGTATGGGACACGGGAATGATCAACTAAAGGTGATGGTCTAACCCCTACCGGACGTTTTTCTACACACTTTTCTACTTGAAGCTCCTCGGTGTGTGCGGTACTTGCTGGGTCTAGCCTAATGTGCACCTTACCGGGAGTTTCCATCTCTATCTCCTCATCTACCTCATCTTCTTCCTCTACCTCAACCCTCTCTCATACTACGTCCCATAAACTCTTTCCACTATGGGTGGTGATTGCTTTTGCGAAATGGTTAACCGGGTTAGTGTGAGTGTTACCTGAAAACTGACCAGGAGGGTATTCTTGTAATTGCTTAGCTATACCACCTACCGTCCTTTGAAGATCTAAGAGTGCGGATTGTTGATTTTTAATATGAAGCTCTTGATTTTTATTTATCTGCTCTTGATTTTTAGCAAAATCACCAAATTCAGTTAGGGTTTTCTGGGTAACCTGATCCTTAACTACTAACTAAGCAAGAAGCTCCCCAATCCTCCCTAGACTACCCCCTGAACCTTTATCGCTAGTCTAACCCGCTTGATTTGACCCCCCACCATTAAACTGAGCCCCTGAACCTGAACTACCAAATTGACCTCCCTGACCTGACCCTCCACTAGTGTATAGACTTGGCCCCCTGTTTTGATACTGACCGGATGGAAAACCAGGAGGATTACCGGAAGAGCAGAAATTATTATTATTACGCCAGTTGGAGTTATAATTAGGGTTATTATTATGCTGATTAGTGGGACCTCTATACTGACCTGCAATATACTCTACCTGCTCAAGTGTAAGTGTGGGACAATCTAATGTATCGTGGCCTCCACTACACACTTCACATCTATCTACCTTTTTCTTAATCTCATTAAGCTCCTATTTGAAAGTTTTCTCCATCATATCTAGAGCAGCAGCTACCGATGAGTCCAAGCCAACTTGGTGCACCCCTCGAACGGCCGAGGAGGTACTAGTCACATGAATGGAAGTCCTGCTGGTAGCGCTATAGTCCATGTCGGAATGGACGAAACTTTCAAACAAATCATTGCACTCAACTACTGACTTTTTGCCCATGATTTGCCCTCCAGCAGAAGTATCAAACCGGGCTTTGATCTCGAGGGTGAGACCTTTATTGAACTTTTATGCGAGTGCCCAGTCCGATAAGCCATGCTGAGGACAACAAGAAATCAAGGTTTGGAATCTTTCCCAGGCTAGGTGGTAAGGCTCATCAGGCTCCATCCGAAACGAATATTTAGCTAAGAAAGCATCTCGTAAACCTGCCCAGGTGGTGAAAGCACCCGCTGGCTGCGAATCAAACCAAACGGCTACGTGGCCAGCGAGAGAAAATGGGAAAACTTGAAGGTATCGGGCATTAAGATTAACACCTTCGATAGAGAAGGTGCTACAAAGGCGGGTAATGCGATTAATATGGGCGGGGGCATCCTCATCATCACGGCCGTGGAATTGGCACAAATTAGTGATGGCCGTCATGATGTAGGATGGGATTTGCCAGGACCTATAATTGTTGATGTTCGGAAGGGTGATCGGTGAAGTAGCACCGGTGAAACCGGTGGTGGCTTGTTCGGGACTAGGGGTACGGGAACGGGAAGGTGGTGGGGAATTGTGGGGTGACGACATCGGGGTGAAGTCAAAGGCTGGTGGTTTAGATTGGAGAGTAGAGTCAGAAGCGGCGAAAGATGAAGTGGAAGATTTACTAACCTTTAAACTAGAAGACGAGAAGGCAGACTTATCGATCGGCGGCTTCGGTGGTCCCTGCGAACGTGTATGGGGCATTGTAACACCTCGCAAAATCATGTCCAATATAATAAGGACACGTGTCATAAACTTTAAACGTGTAATGAATTCATTTCGAGGGACTAAATTTGACAAACAAAGAAAGTATTTATGTGGAAGGATCCAAAGTGTCAACATGAGCAAACTATGCCCTTCAATAACCCTATACGATGTTTATACTCTTAAACGAATAAACTGTGAAACATATGAAGCTGTTTGTGAAAGAAAGTGAAAGTTTACAAGACACGGGGGTTAAATGTGTCAACATGTTAATTTACTACCTCTGAGTGACCTTTTAATGAACCCGGGACTTCGTAACGATTAATTATATCTCAAGAATAAGTGACAAAAATTTCACGAAGTTTCGATGTCGTTTGGTATAAATACGTTAACTTTCGTGAATAAAGGGTTAAAAGCGTCAACGAGGCAAAACTAGTGTTTTTCGGTTATCGTTTAATGAAACCGGACCTAACGGTGTTTGATTATACCCTATAGATCATTCATATACTCACTTTTAGGGTTAAATGTGCTTAAAATGAAAGTTTCAAGAAATTAGAAGGTACAGGGGCCAAATTTGTCAAGTTTCAAACTTGTTGACTGGATACTTGCAGCGTCGCGTTGCGCGACCCCGGACCACATCTGCCGTCGCGCCACGCGACAACCTGTTTTAGACAGACAACATGCACAGGTGCAGGTTTCTGCACATTTCTTCATCAATTCAGCCTTACACTCACATAATTCGAAACAATGGACACTTTGATGGTTTCAAATACAACCATGGACACTTGTTCTCATCTGGAATCAACACTAAACACCTGGGATGATCTGGAGATGCTCACATTTGCTATAAATAGGTGTTCTTGGGCATTCTCATTCCTTGCACACTTCAAATTTCTCACTTTCTCAATTTCTCAAGCTTTGGAGCATTCTCTGGAGAATCCTAAGCATTAAGGAAGCTCTCTTATGTTTAATCTTCATGTTAAGGACCCTTGTAAGCATTCTTAGCTTCTGTAGTTAAGATTTTATTAGTTTAAGGACCGAAAGTCAAAGATAGTGTAATTCTGCGTTAACTTTTAAATTAATCAAAATCGGTCCAGCCATTATTCAAATTGAAAGTGGCTATGTGTTGGTAATTAAGTAGGTGATAATCCCTCAAAATGACACCTCCTAATTATCACGTTTACTTAGTCAATTGTCGAGTCAAAGTATTGAACAGAAAAGTCAAACGAGTCAATTTTTTTTTAAAATAATTCCTAACTGATAATGTAAAATCTATAAAATACGTTTTATCACTTAAATAACTTGGTAAATAATATAAGAACATGTTTAGGCATGTTCAACCCGACAATTCTGAGTATTAGGCTCGGTTCGCAACCGAAAGTCGCAAAAGTAGACTTTTGCTTTGACTTTCAGTTCTAGCCCGAATTAGCTTAGTTTAGTCATGCCTTAGGGTTCCTTTGTGACCATATTATATGTTAGTATAACCCTCTGAGGTCATACTACATGGTCCCTTAGAAATCAGAGATCATTTGCATGTTTCCGTTAAATGCTTAAAAACTGACCATTATGCCCTTATGTTATAAAAACGAGATTTTTGAAAATGTGAGAGGACAAAAAGCTTTATTACTGATATAAAAGTATGTCACAAAAATTTGACATCAGTTTCTGCTCTTAAATAAAAGTTATGCAAGATATCGTAAAATAAAACTTTTTGTTAATTAAATTGCATTTTTATCATAAATCATATTTAAACCCAAATTTTTTGGCACCAAAATTGCTACCCACTATTATGATATAATTTTTAGGGATTTTTGGAATTTTTTGTCAGATTTTATACTGACCATAACATGGAGTTCTTGTGTAAATTCGGTAATTGATGGTAATGCCCTTTTCATTAATAAAATAGGTTTTACATATCATTTACATGCCAAACTTTTTCCTACCGATGTTATATATTAAATAAAATATTTTTAGCATTCAAGATTGATCAAAACTTCAGAATTTTATAAACATCTCAAAAATCGTCAATTACCGACTTTTACGCTAATTAGGCGCATAGTATGGTTTAAAACCATATTTAACGCCTAAGACTTGTTACCTACTGATATTATAAATAAATTTTTATACTTTAACAGTAAGTGTAAGTCTTAAACCCAGACTTCCAAATTTGACCCTAAAAGCATATGTAAAATGACCAAAATGCCCCTACGGTGCATAGTTTGGCCATAAATGATAAACCTCACATATGTATGATATCTTACTGATGTAACTTGATAAAATAAATATTTTACTAATATTTTAGACCAGAACCTCAGTTTGCTATTAAATCTCTTTTATAAACTTTAAAATGACCAAAATACCCTTACGGGGCTTAAATTGGTTTTAAATTCGTTTTGGGCATAATTGTAGATATCCTACTGATGTCATATCATATTTAAATCATATTAACTTGTGAAACTTGTACATCATCCGGTTACCCATTAAGCATATACGCGTTCGGTACGGTTTATGTAACTAGTTTGCATAAATTAGCCGAAACGGGTCAAACCTTATCACTTTTACTTCAAAATCCAGAATGTATTTAGTTTACTCATTTTATACAAGTCTCCATACTTGTTGGGTCTAAATCACATTCCAATCCGGTCATCGCTTAATCTTGCATTTTGTACCGTAAACTTTTCTTTAAAACTAACCTGTCTAAGTTACAACTTAAATAAGACCTGTTAGGAATCTAATAGGTTATTAAAACCTTCGTTCCAGATTAGGAACCCAGTAAAAGCTATCTGCACTTGCTGATTAGAATATACGGCTGAGTATAATTTACATTTTTAGCTCAGGTAAATACTTTTAACTTATTTTCCCTTATACAGGCTTGGGATATGGTAAATTATTACCGCTTGGTCGGTTATTGAATATTTAATCGATTAGTGGTTAAATCATTGAGATAACCCGTTTTAACCTATTTTGTTTGATACAAAGCATTTGGGGGTTAATATGACCGTGTCCTGGATATCCTCGGCTCATTCATTTGAAATGACCACGACTTAAGCACGGGGTGTAGGCATACACTTGACAGTTGTGTATGTAAAATGGTATCTCACTCGTGTGGAAACTTCTTGTGGGCTTATACTAGTGGTGTGTCTATTAATCATGTCACGGCTCTTCTATTCCGGGCGTACGACAAACAAGTAAATCTGTATACAAGATTATTTTATATAATTGTCCCAAGTTATAAAAGAATATTTGTGCCTTGTGCATTTAAATCAATTTTTATAAATATTTTCAAAAGAGTTGGTTAATTGTATTTACCAGTGTAAACTGACGTATTTTTCAAAAAGATTAAGTTGCAGGTACTACGCGTAATTGGCTGGAAGCTCCTGAGTATTAGTCAAAGAGTCTTGCAAGCTCTTAATACTTAAAGTCTGTCGAAAAATATTTTACTTTATGTTTTAGATCCGCCTGTGGATCCACTCACAACCGCTTGTATAATATTTAATTATACTTTTCATTCGGTTTGTATTATTATTTTCTACCAAGTCTTCCGTTGTGCATTAAACTGTGATTATTTGACTATGATGATATCAACTACGTCACGATACTCCCCACCGGTAATACGTGGAAATATCGGGGTGTGACAGGCATTCACTGCAAAATCGAAAATAAACAAGTAAGACGACTCTAACAAAATACTCTAAAATAAAAATAAAAAGACACTAGAATTATTTAGACTCCTACGACTCAAAAACACACAAATAGCACGTAATGACATCAGATAAAGTCCAAACAAAGTAATCAACGCAATTTCCAAGAGTCCCCGGCAACGACGCCAAAAACTTGATGTGCTAAAAAATGGTTTAATAAAAGTAACTAAATTAACCTAATTCTAGACTCTAAGTAATACTCTAGACTCACTAAGACACACTAAACTACTAACCGGCAAGTGTATCGTTCGACTCTAGTATAGCTAATGTAAGTCTGGATATCGAACCCATGAGACTCTATTTAATTACGCTAATGCTGACTCTGACACGACACTTAACTATTTTTATGTTTTAAGGGGGGGGGGGTTAAAAATCCTAAGAATGCAATTAAAATTAAACTAAATTAACCAGACGAATTACTTTGGACTTTACTCAGATGGTGGAAACACTACCTAGACTGGAATCCTGATTGCTTTTAGTTATGATTAGATTTGGAAGTTGTTTACTATGGAACCGGGATCATAAAGTTCTCACCTTTTGGAAAATCTAAAGGACTCCTAACCCTTCTCAAGAGCACGCTATGACACCCTAGAGGTTGTTTAGATAACCGGTTATTAGACTCTTTTTCAAGACACCTAATGGTTTTATGAAAGTATCCTACGAGGCTCACTCCCTGTCGAGATCTAAACCAAGGATAGACTTGTTTTCTCAATTAGACTTGCTAGACATTAGCCAATAGGTTTACTCCTAACGAAGCTCCTACCTTTCAGTTTAATGACTTAGACCTAGCAATAACCTCGCACCTTTCAGCTATTGACGATTAGTAGAACACTTGATTTTATAAGATTACCGAATATTACTTCTAAGGTTTGTTGCGCAATTTCACCCTAAAGAGTAAAGATTTATTATGTGATATAGACACTCACCAAAATCTAAAACCCTAGCACGACTCTATTATGTGATAAAGACCGTCACCAAGAATAATACAAAGCAATAAACAATATTCAAACAATATCAAGCACGCAAACACATCTAACCGATAGAACAAATCGCCTACAATTCATAAATAATCCACAGAATTCATAAATCCATAATATAAATCAAAACTTTAGCAATCATTCATCCAATCTAGGTAGTTAAATAAATTTAGCCAATCAAAGTCATTGAAAACATAAAAAACAAAGTATTAACAAGAACACGAAACATGACGGTGAAAGAGAGACGAAAGTAAAGACACCCGAATGGCAAATATGCAACCAAGATGATTCCCAAGCTTCGTATCTTAAACCGGCAGCTCCACGAACTCGAAAACGCTCCAAGAGATCTCTAAAATTCGTCCACAAGCTTCTTGATTCGTAAGTTATGGGTTTTTGAAAGATTATGATGAATTTATAGTGAAACCCATCCCTCATAATGAATTATCGCAGCCCAGATACCCCGTTGCGTCAAGCGACGGGTGGATGGTTTAGGTATCGTGCAGCGCGACGCTACAATCTTCAAATATATGAATTTTTAATCCTAGCGGGCCGCGAGTGTGAACTTCTTAGGACGTCGCGCGACGTGACGGCATGTTTTTCTCAGACTTCTTCGATTTGAATCCAGTTTCAGCAACTCAATGAACCGAACTCCTTTGCAACTTAATTTCCAGCCTTTTACTCTTAGTTTTTTGATACTTTCAGCACTAAAGACCTGGAAATACAAGAATTGATCAAAGTAACGAAATTCTAAATAAAACCGAACAAATGAATACGAAATATGTACAAACTTAACACGATAAATGGATGTATTTTGCAATACATCAGAGTCGTCTTCACCGTTGCTTGTTAACTTACCGCCGATTAGAGTAAACGTCGATGGCCATCAGAAGGTGATCGGAGGAGTAGAGGAACAGTTTTCTCAAATGAGAAGACTTTCTAAGTGGCGTTGACGTTATCAAGGTATCGGTTTGGACGAGACTTTAATAAGTCATGCAACGGAGAAATCGGGAATGTTGCTCATTCAAATTCAACGCTTTATGAGGGTTTTATCCTCTTCTGTTCAACAGGTGATTATTTCAATTCAAAACATTTTTACGACAATTGGAGCAATGATGATAAAAGTTAAAACGACTAAGTTCAATTTTTTTCTTTTGCAGTTTTCAAATTTCTTCAATTGGCTTCACAAATGTGTGAAAATGTTAATGTCGGAACCAAGTGACCAGCACCAGTTTTTGGCTTTTAATAGGTTTGTTGTTGATGTAAGTTAGATTATATCTCTAACCGATCAAACAGTCAAAGTTTAAAGACTTATTTAATCGTAAAACGTGTCAAACAAGCTAAAATTTGCCCAAACTGTTGTTCAACCTCCTATAATTTTGATATAATTCTAGCAAGTTGTACGCTTTATAAAACAATATCTAATACATTAATCATTTGTAGAATTAAAAAGGGGAAAAATTAGCTGGCTGGCCAACACAAGCTACCCTTTTTCTCGCATTAAAAGTACTCGTGTTATCTTTCTTATAGTAATCATCAAGAATTTACTATATCTTCATCTCACTTTGTTTTGCTAGTGAACTGGTTATTTTATTTTTGAAGTATCTATATGATCAAGATCCAGTATAGCAGTTGCTCAAATCAACTGAAGTTGACCATGGAATTGAAGTTGACTCGTAAGTAACTTATCCTACAAACTCAGTTCCAATTGGGAGACATTTTAAACAACAAACATGGATCTTTTTAACTCAAAGTTCACCCCATGTGATTTTGGTTCGGAACATCTTTTGTCCAACTTTTTATATATGAAAAAACAATATATTATCTTTATTTACATAGTACCCTTCTATCAAAACTAGAATTAATTACCTTTTTGGGTTTTCTTAAAAATGAATTTGAAACTTTATCCTTGTGGAAAAGTGTTTTAAATTACCTTTTTAATGCGATGTACACATGTGTATTCTGATTTTGTTCTGTTTTTAATGTGATGTACACATGTGTATAGCGTCTGTTTTTTGTGATATCTCAGATTTTTTTGTGTATTGAATGTGTAAAGTTATTGATGTACACTTGTAAATTATGCAAAGTATTAGTTGTTCAGTTTTTTTGTTCAATTTTTTTATTTTGCTCAGTTTTTAAAGCGATGTACACATGTGTATTCTGATTTTGCTCTATTTTTTATGCGGCGTACACATGTGTACTCTGATTTTGCTCTGATTTTAATGCGATTTACACATGTGTATAGCGTCTGTTTTTGTGATATCTCATAATTTTTTGTGTATTGAATGTGTAAAGTTGTTGATGTACACTTGTGAATTATGCAAAGTATTAGTTGCTGAGTTTTTTTGTGCTATTATAGGAGATGTCGTTAACGAGAAAAGTGGAGATGGAAGGTCGATAAGGATGATTCACGTATGAGGTCGATAAGGATGATTCAGCGTACAGCGTGGCGAATAGTTGTAAAAGACTATGCTTTTTTGTTTTTCCGATTATGTTGTGTTTATTGTTTTTACGAAACTGGAACTTGTAATTGTATGTTTTTTTTGCTTGGTTTGGCAAACATTATGGAACTTGTAATTTGTTAAATATAAAATAGTTTTACAGGTTTTGTTTCTGTGTATGTATTATGTAGCTAATTACACATATGTACGATGCTGAGTACACATGCCTACTGTTCTACTCATATCCAAGTACACATGTGTATACCGTTGAAATATGATGGTTACGTGGATCTTAAAAAATCACAATTTGAATTCTGGTGATGAAATCTGAAAAATAAAATTGAAATAAAAGATATTGTGGATAATGAATTTAAAATAGGAAAGATATTGTAGATAATGAATATAAAATAGGAAAAATGTAACTTAATTCAATTATTAAAATAATGATTTAAATCTAATTTTTTATATAATTACAATCCTACCCTTAACAACTAAAAAGGAAATCAAGGGTCCAGATCAGTTCACACAATTCACTCTTGGGAGGTTGTTCACTCTAGAACCCTACCATATATATATATATATATAGTGGAAAGTTCAAATGAGAAGAATTAAAAATTAAGAATAAAAAGAATAAAAGATACAAAGGTAATTTGAACAAATCATTTAATGAGTCTATTATTTATTTTTGTTATTCAAATTAATGAACTCTAATCATTTAATAAGCCTATCTTATAAAATAATTTAGCACCTTACACAATAAAAACAATCATGCACATGATCTTACATTTTCAACATTTCCTACATCATTAAAACAATATTTTGGTGTAGGTAACATAATTTGTAGGACTCAAACACTTTTACATAATTTTTCGACTCATAATAAAATATGTGTAGGACACAAAATTTTTAAATAATTTTGTCACTTCTAATAAAATTTGTGTAGGAGCCAATACATTAATGATGGTGAAGGAGGAATTTATGGTTGCATTAATAAAACGTGAGTAACTCTTTAAAATATTTATTAATATTCTACATGAAAATGTCTATACTACCCTTAGTAATTAAAGCATTAATTAAAAGTGGACAAAAATGATATCTTGATTCACAACCATTGATCAAAAAAATATAGGGTCTAGATTAATTCATTTTTTCTTCTTTTAAGAAGATTATTCTCAAATGAACTTCCCACTATATATATATATATATATATATATATATATATATATATATATATATATATATATGATTCGGTTCAAATGAGAACCACCACGGGTTGTGAGAACCATAAGAACTCATACTTCCCGCGCGAGTTGGGCCACAATTTTTTGCACAAACGTAGATAAAATATTATAAACACATCTGTAAAAAAAATAATAATTGTCGAGTCGGTAGTTTTGCCCGATGTAAATTTTGTTTACGTGCTAATGTAAATTTTGTTACGAAGATAAATATTTTTTTACACCTCATGTAAATGTGTGTATGCGGCATTTTTAAAAAAAAAATTATTATTTTTGCTAAAACAAGTGATTTTTTTTATAGTTTTTTGAATTTTTTTTTTTTTTTTTGAAAAAACCTTTTGGATGACCTAGTTTTAATGGTTCTCACAACTCAAGATGATTCTCATTTTAACCTAATCCTATATATATATATATATATATATATATACATACACCCCCCAAAAATTTGGTCAAACTTAACTGCAATTCATTTGTCACAACCTCATAACATACAATTTATTTTTAAACCAACTTACAATCTTATCATCATTATTTTTAGTTTTTTAGCATTATTATTGTACAATCATATATAATAAAATGGAATATAGCGACTAAAAAAAGTGAAAACCTAGGAAAATAGACCTGAATAGTTGAAAATATATATTTTTTTGTTTTATATTTTATGTAATCTATAACTCATTTCACTGATTAATGATTATATATAAACGTATGATTTACATTTTTTTCGATACTCAACACCCGTATAATACACGGGTTTATAAGCTGGTATAGATTATATAATCTTACAAAATATATGAAAAATATTTTGAAATTATTAGATACTTACAACTATTATAAATATGTATATATAAGAATTGTATAAAACAATTTAACATTAAGTAAGATTTTAACTACATAACTAATAAGTTCCTAAGAAGCGTATCCGTGTGCCTTACAGCAAATTGTTATGCAATAAGGTACCCATCCCTGAATATAATTTACCAACTATAAATTAGCAACTTACTTATGCTTAGGGTGTTGTACTTAATGCTTAGAGAGTTTTTCAAAAAAAATGATTTTTTTTACTTTTAGTCCAAAAGTATTTGATAAATTACTTTTAAACCCAAAACTATTTAAAATTTTACTTTTAAACCAAAACTTTTCATCTTTTGCAATTTAACATCACAATTATTTTTGTGACAACCCGCAATTTCAGGTTAATACTTTAACCTAACCACAGTTAGTTTAGACATACATTCATAACACTGCATTTAACTAGGGTTAGTTAAATGAATCTACTTTGGTAATTCGGGGAACTACCGTAACACACACAAGTGAATTCTTGAACGTTTGTGACTAACATGAATAATTAATATAAACGGACGGTTTTTACGAAACTTATACGTTGAATGACAAATACGTGAATTATATGTTTTAATTGCAAACTGCAAGATGTTATGTGCTACTATGTGAAAGTTATATAGTTAAAGGTGTTTTTGGTCATTTTGGAAATTATAATAGAACACTGCAACTAGGGGTGTTCATCGAATCGAATGTTGAATTTTCGAATTATTCAAATCGAATTATTCGAATAATTTTTATTTTCCCTTGAATTCGAATTCGATTCGTATTCGATTAAAACCTACCCAATTCGATTCGAGTTTGTATTCGAATAAAAAACCCCATTCGTATTCGATTAAAAATTTGAATTCGAATTCGAATAAATTCGATTTGATTCAGATTCTTTTAAAACATGTAAAAAAACTATCAAAATGAATCATAAATTTTAAAGCAGCCATAGAGCACGATATAACATTAAAAGATTCCAAATAAAGTACAATAAGTGTAACATTCAAAACGAGAAGTCGAGAATAACCACTCCACATTACAAGTTAAGATTTTTAGGGTTAGAAATCTATTGATAGATTTGTAACTTAGGTTTTAGTTATGGGCCATATAGTGGGTTTGGTAATGGGTATTTTTAATACTTGGAATAAATTTTGAAAATAATTTATAGTATAGCCCAATAAAAGTTATATATGTATTATATATAAAAATAATAAATAAGATGTATAATTTTTATTGGAATTTCAAATCGAATCAAATTTGAAATTATAAATTCGTATGTGATTCGTATTCGATTTACTTGACACGAATTGAATCGAATTCGAATTCTTATAATCGAAACGAATTCTTGATAATCGAATCGAATTTAATCGAATTTCGAATTTTTCGAATCCGAAACGAATTCTGAACACCCCTAACTGCAACCCTAAACTCCCCATAATCTCAATCATACGGTAGTTAATTCTCTGATCATTCTTGGAGACACAATCTCACACACAATCATCTACTCTCTGATCTTGCAACCCATCAAGAACAAATTCTTTATGTTATACATTGATATCTTTGTTCTCTTGATTCCATGCAAAACCTAGATATCCAAACAATTGATCTGTAGTTAGTTGATTGGGCCTGGTTGAATGTGTAATTGTTTATGTCAGGTATTAGAGATGCTATTGATCTATTAGAACTGCTAATGTGTTTATTTGTTGAGTAGCATTGTTAAGATTAGGGTTTGATCGTAGAACTGTAACTGTTACATTGAGAAACTGTTGTGAGTTTTGCTTGTTTCCGTGTTACTGTGCATTTGTAACTGGTCCGACTTTGTGAAGTCACAAAGTCCGGGTTGTATACTTGCTCTGAGCAATGTACACAAGTCTGAGTTACATATACTCGTTCCGAGGTTATGTGAATATGATTATCTGTCTAAGTTTTGTATGATGATGTATAAAGGGGTTCTGAGTTTACTATGTTGTCCGAGTTTATGTAATTACAAGTGGGTTCCGACTTTATGTAGATTACATGTTGAGTCCGAGTTTTGTACCCTGTTCTGAGTTTTGCAAGATAGTCTGAATAAATGATGTTGTTTCCGAGTTTATCAATATATCATATCTGAATTTATATGTGAGTCCAAATTTGTATAAGGGTCTGTATTTATTATGAAAGTTCCGAGTTTTTGAATGAAATTATAAGGATCCAAGTTTTTTATATGGATTCCGAAGTTTATCATAAGTTTCGAGTTTGTATGTGAGTTTGTATATGAGTTTCGAGCTTAATATATGTGTTCAGAGTTAATGTGGGTTCCGAATATATACATGCATTCTGAGTTTCACATGTTAATCCGAGTTTATGTGGGTTCCAAAGGGGTTGGTCCGAGTTTGTTAAGGGAAACAAAGGAGTCCAAGTTCTTGTGAGTCCGAGTTTTGATATGTGTTTCAAGTTTATTTATAAACTATATATATATATATATATATATATATATATCCGAGTTTAGGAAGAATGTGTGATGTCCGAATTACTCAAAATCACATTAAACACTTGGTTGTTTGGACACTTAGGGTATAGCATAACCCTACCTGTATACATACTCACACTTATTGTACATTAGGTCACGTATAACAGATTTAACATTGTATTAACGCGTAGAAGCACGTTAACACATACCGAGCAAACTAAGCTGAGTTCACTACTCTTCTACAAGCATGCGTCTGGGGGAAGCTATTATTCCTGGGAGGAATACTTGTTAACAAATGTTGTAGTTTAATTTCGATGTCAGTGAATAAACTCAATCTCTAGCATGTAAGTCCCTACTTATTACCGAGCTAGTTGTCTGGGAGACAATAGGGTATTAGTTAGTAGCGCTATTAGGTTTGACAAACCTCACACCGTAGTTGGGGAGTCGGTCGTGAACTAAGGACCTTAATCATTTTTGGATCAATGTTGATAGACACTGATGAGGGCACAACAAACATAGTCAGTTATATCGGTACCGAGTTTATTATTTCTTGACATGTCTTTAAAGCTAAACATTTACATGATTTACGTTGAATAAAACTGTGAACTCGCCAACTTTATGTTGACACTCTTCTACATGCTTGCAGGTCGTTAGGTACATCAGTGATTTGGAACTTGTAGTCTGGGGATCTGGAAATGTCATGGGACGTGCTGTTTGACGAGTACATTTTATATTATGCATCTTAAAACAATTTTGATTGTTTTGAAACGATTACTTTGCATCCATTGAATACATACTTTGTTGAAACATTTATTTTGGAATACACTATTCATGTTGGACATGATGATTGTGCTTAATATTATTTACTATTAGTTCGACATGATTAGTGGCTAGATCCTGGTACGTCACACGACTCACGGTGAAACCTGCATGTGGTAATTTGGGGGTGTGACAATTTTACTTTCAATTTAGTCCCTTATACGTTTTATCTTTCGTAATTTTTTTTGGTTTTACGCTTCGTTCTAAATTTTGCGAGTTAACGGACGCAATGTGTGTGTGGGTTTCAAGGATTTACATTTTGTTTTATGTTTCATTCTAAGTTTTGAGACTTAACACGACGCAACGTGACTGTGTGATTCAACGTTTTAATGTCGTCTATTTTTTACCCGTTTGACAGGTTCGTTATAACGTGTGGATCCTAGATCGACTTAGTTATTATTTTTTATGTTTTACATTTCGGTATAATTTCTTCGCATTAACACGCCGCAAATTCAGTGTTGGTTGTCGCTCATGGTGATGCACATTGATGTTATTTGGCATGATTTTATACCCCCGCCGCAACGCAAGGGTACTTAGTACTAGTTTTATATTAAACTATAAGATTAAATAACCAAAAACACAATTGATTGTTATTACTAGCAATATTTTATTTATTAATATTGTAATATAATAGTGTTAAAATTTATTAGTTGAATTTTACTTGATCTTACATTTCATTTTCTTCTTAAACCTAAAAAAATTAATTTATATTTTATTTTAATATTAATTTTTTTAATAATTAATACATAATGTCACTTATCTTTATCATTATCCTTATTCTATTAAATGATTTCAAATAATCTCAAATTTCAATTAATATATATATATATATAGGGTCGGGATTTAGAGAAAACGGTAGAAAATATGAGAACGGTGAGAACGCTTATGGATCGTCCAATCAAAACAATCTATGGACTAGATTGGCGCGGTGGCGTTTTCGTAAATAACATCAATTTTATTACGTGGACGCGTCTCATTAAGGGTAAAAAGGTCTTTACACTTCTATACCAAAACGCCATACTAATAAATAAAACGTCATTGCGGCCCAAAACACATCCTTATATAAACAAAAACATCCCAGACATAAAAACACACCCCCAGAACCTGAAACGCCATATTTTCTACTATATACCATTCATCTTACAAACGCCAAAATCCCCAAAACATCAAACATAACTACACAAAAAACGCCATATTTTCTACTATATACCATTCATCTTAGAAAACGCCAAAACACTCAAACATCAAAAGATTCCAAAAAATCGACGGTTCTTTCAGATACACTAGTTCCTCAGTAAAACGCCAAAAATGGCAAATATCATTTATTGTATATTCAAATATTGTTCTACGCCAAAGTTTCGGATAATGCATTCTTCCCTGAGGTGCTTTGACTCAAATAACATTTTGTTGCATGAGATGGACAAATCATAAACAAAAAGATGCTGGTGTCAGACTTATGTCATTTTTTTGTGTTTTGTTATTGATGAATATTATAATGGCATGAAAAGACGAATGACACTGATGAGTTGTTTGAAGATACATATTCAAACAAAAAACTTATGTCATTTTGTCTTTCCAAACGGCCACAAAAATACAAGCATGGCTAAGCCAAACCACCAGCGAACATGATTCAAAGAAGAAAGAGACTGATGACAGTGAAGATTTGGAAGATGAATTGTTTCTATTTTTATTTTTTTAATTTTCTTTTTCTGTTGTTTGTTATGTATTTTCAACTTAGATTAAAAAAAATACATTATATTAATAAAACGCCAAACAATCATAATGCATGTGAAACGCCATAATGTAGTAAAAACGCCAAAAACTCCCAAACTATAATGAAAGTAGTTTGCAGAAGTATTAATAAAAGCTAAAAATGGAAAAAAAAATGCCAAAAACTACTTAAAGCCATTCAAAAACGCCAAACTTGGGAGATGGAAAGTCTATGACCCTAAAAACTCATAACAAGCTGAACAAAAAAAACAGTAAAAATACAGAGTAACTGAAAAGACGGCTACTTTGTTAATATCATTTATTATAAAATAAAATCCCGCCTAAACTACGCTCCAAAAACATCCTATAAGAGAGACGTCTCTGCACAATCAACTGATCACAAAACCAAAAACAAACGCCATATTTCCTAGAAACCATTCACTTTAAAAACTCCAAAAAAATAGTTAAAAAATCCACAGATGTAGAACCTCGATTCTTCTATATTGAGTATTGATCTGAATGAAGTTTCACTGAATGGATTCTTCTCTGAGTTGGGTATCTCTATAATCTTTTGCTGAATGAGATGGACAAATATTCAAGAAAAAGAGACTGATGACACTGATATGACATCATGTCACTTTGTTCTTGATGGATATATTGATGGCATGAAGGGATCAATACATTAGAGCAGACGTTGGTCTTCAACATGTCATCAAACAAGTATATATCCACCCATCATAAAGGATGCCACAAAAAATAAGCATCTTCTAAAGACGGGTGTTATGTAGGAAAATAAGGATCTACATAAGGTATTCAAAAACAGGTTCAAAACGCCAAAAAAGTTAAAGTAGAAGAGACTGATGACAGTGAAGATTTGGATGAGAAATTAGATTATAATTTTTTTTTTTCATTTTCTATTGTTTGTTATCTAATTCTCTGTTGTTTATTATCTAGTTCTCTGCTAATTTAAAAAAAATTGAGTATAAAAAGCCAAAAACTACAAACACCAAAACGCCTGATAGTGTGAAAACTGTGAGAACGAATGCTAGCAAAGCACGATGTTGCTATATAAAACGCCAAAAAACGCAAACAAAGTATTACTGGAAAAATCAACACTAATTGACAGATGAAAATTGAAAAAACAGCAATTGCTAAAACAGTAAAATGAAGAGAATGTATAATTATTGTCAAACATTTATTTATATTAAAAGCCACTACATGGAAAATTGAAATTTATTTATCTTTTCAAAACCCCATAATTGCTTGTCACATTATAGGCATGTATCCTACATGGCAAAACACTTGATATAATAAAATCAAGAAAATTACTGATGTTTTTTACATTAAAGGCCTGCATCCTGATCTAAAAAACAATAAAAACGCCAAAATATTTCCTATGATCCTGATCTAAAAACAATAAAAACGCCGCGTATTTATTAAACGCCAAAAAAATGGAAAGATGAAGTGACACGCGTTTAAAAAAAAAGAAATATGAAAGGACCGAAAAGCCCCTCCGCCCTTCTCTAAGCGGCGTGACACGTGTTAGGCCAGGATGTGTTCTCACCGTTCTCACACTTTTGAGCGTTTTCTCCCGAACCCGTTTCTCTCTCTCTCTCTCTCTCTCTCCATATATATATATACATATAGAGGGCCGCTAGAATGAGAACCACCCCGAGTTGTGAGAACCGCGAGAACCACACCATCCGGGGCGCCGTTGACCAAGATTTTTTTTTACAACTAGATGTGTGTATTATAAACACATTCGTAAAAAAAAAAATTTAAACGGTGCGGCCGAGGGGGTAGTTTTTTACACCACAAGTTTGATGTTTTTTTTTTGTTTTTTTTTTTACACCAAACTTGTGGTGTAAAAAACTACCCCCTCGGCCGCGCCGTTTAAATTTTTTTTTTACGAATGTGTTTATAATATACACATCTAGTTGTAAAAAAAATATTGGTCAACGACGCCCCGGATGGTGTGGTTCTCGCGGTTCTCATAACTCGGGGTGGTTCTCATTCTAGCGGTCCCCTACATATATGTATATATATATAGATAGGGGGCCGCTAAAATGAAAACCACCTCCAGTTGTAAGAACCACGAGAACTTTTTGATCTGGGCGAGTTGGACCAAAACACAACATGCGTGATTAATATAGATAACATGCGTGATTACATTTTGATCAATGTTCCATGCGTGATTATGCTCCCATGCGTTATTATCACAAAACAAACTGATCCATGCGTTATTAACTGTTCCATGCGTGATTATAGCCCTGATCTGATGGTTACGATTGTCGCGTACGTGAAGTATGATAAGGGCTTTTGTATGTTAACCGCTCTCTATATATACATATATATATAGGGCCGCTAAAATGAAAACCACCTTCAGTTGTAAGAACCACAAGAACTTTTTGATCCGGGGCGAGTTGGACCAAATTTTTTTCATAAACGTAGATGCGTGTATTATAAACACATTTGTAAAAAAAATTCAAAAAAAAATGTCGTGTGTGTAGTTTTGAGCAACACAAGTTTGCGTTTACGGGTACCGTAAATTTTATTTAAATTTTACGGTACCCGTAAACACAAACTTGTGGTGCTCAAAACTACACACACGACATTTTTTTTTTTTTGAATTTTTTTTACTAAGGTGTTTATAATACACGCATCTACGTTTATGAAAAAAAAAATTGGTCCAACTCGCCCCGTACGGTGTAGTTCTCATGGTTCTTACAACTGGAGGTGGTTTTCATTTTAGCGGTCCCCTATATACATACATATATATATATATATATATATATATATATATATATATATATATATATATATATAGGGAGAAGATCATGCGAGAACCACCTCTTATTGCGAGAACCAATGTGAACACAACCAAAAATGCCTAAAAATAGCTAAAAATCACACAAATTTTTTTTTTATATTTTTTATAAAAAAATCGCTACTTTTCGAAGCCAAAAAATTTTTTTTTTTAAATAATTTTTTTGCCTTCTAAAAGTAGCGATTTTAACATAAAAAATATTAAAAAAAATTAGATTTTTTTTTTATTTTTTTAGATTTTTTTAGGTTTTTTGGAGGTTTAGTTTTTAGCATTTTAGCTTGGGGGGGGGTTTAGGTTTTTGGGGGGTGGGGGAGGGGGGTTTAAGTTTTTTTTTTTTTTTGGGGGGGGGGGGGGGGGGTTAGGTTTTTTTAGGTTATTTTAGCTATTTTAGGTTGTGTTCACATTTGGTTCTCGCGATTCTCACAATAAGGGTGATTCTCGCATGAGCTCCTCCCTATATATATATATATAAAATTTTAATAACATTAGCTGGTAAACATGAAATTTAATTTTAATCATTTTAAATAACTTAACATCATGCTAAACAAAGACGTTATATGAAGTTATAAAATTTTAATTTAAATATTGAAATCCTGAATACTATTTAAAAATAAGTTAATTACATAGTTAGTCCCCGTGGTTTGCCCAAAGCAAAATACTTAGTTACTAATAGTTTAAAATCACATTCTAGGGTATTAACTTTTTATTTTGTAACGTTTGGAGGTATTAACGTTATTTGTGGGTTTAAAATCATATTCTATTAGTACATAAGTATGTTATTTTGTGCAAACCACATGGACTAACTATATGTTAATACCCTAGAAGTTAATACCTTCAAACGTTACAAAACGAAAAGTTAATACCCTAGAAGGTGATTTTAAACTATTAGTACCTAAGTATGTTATTTTGTGCAAACCACAGAGACTAACTATGTAATTAACTCATTTAAAAATATTGTTATACATAGTATAATTTAATTACAATTCATCATTCACAACCTCATAATTTACAATTTATTTTTAAAACCACTTATACATTTATCATTGTTACTTTTATATTTTTAGTGATACTATTGTACAGTCGTATATAATAAGATGGAATATAGCGACTCAAAAAAACGAAAATTTAGGAAAATATACTAGATAGCTGAAAATATAACTTTTCGTTTTGTTTTGCATTTTATGT
>JARYGA010044084.1:0-39198 GCA_030545235.1 Helianthus tuberosus
CAAATCATGTCTACAAACTAAACAAAGCCTTGTATGGATTGAAGCAAACTCCAAGAGCCTGTTATGAAACAATATCCAACTTCTTAATCAATTCTTGCTTCACCAAAGGTACAATTGACACAACTCTCTTTCTAAAAACTCATAAGGGGCACACACTTTTGGTTCAAATTTATGTTGATGACATAATATTTGGATCCACTAATGACAAATTCTGCAAAAAAGTTTGAGAAATTGATGACCAGCCACTTTGAAATGAGCATGATGGGTGAATTAACCTTTTTTCTTGGTTTGCAAGTAAAACAACAAAGTGATGGCATATTTTTTAATCAATCAAAGTATGTCAGAACTATTTTGAAAAAGTATTCATTAGAAAACTGATCATCTTCAGAAACTCCCATGCCCACTGGAAACAAACTAGATTCTGATCCTGAAAGAAAACCTATAGATATAAAAACTTATAGGGAAATGATAGGATCACTACTATACCTAACTGCCAGTAGACCAGACATAATGTTTTCTACCTGTTTTCTAGCAAGGTATCAATGTAATCCTAAAGAATCCCACATGAAAGCTGTCAAAAGAGTTTTCAAATATCTAAAAGGAACTTCAAATCTTGGCCTATGGTATCCTAAGAACACAAATTTAGAACTAATTGAATACACAGATGCAGACCATGCAGGATGCAAACTAGACAGAAAAAGCACATCTGGTGCCTGTCAAATGTTAGGAGAAAAATTAGTCTATTGGGCAAGCAAAAAGCAAAATTGTGTTGCCACATTGACAACAAAATCAGAATATGTAGCAGCAGCAAGCTGTTGTTCACAAGTTCTGTGGATGCAAACTCAACTAAAAGATTATGGAGTAAATCTGACAAAAATTCCAATTTTGTGTGATTTTGTGAGTGCAATTGCAATAACCTGAATTCTTGTGCATCACTCTAGAACCAAACACATAGATGTCAGATATCACTTCATAAAAGATCATGTTGAAAAACGTAACATAGAAATGTATTTTGTTCCAACAGAAAAACAATTTGCTGATATTTTCACTAAACCATTAGATGAAAATAGACATAACTTTCTGATAAGCAAATTAGGAATGGTCAATATGGAAATTGAACAAAAGGGAACTGAGTCACAAAATAAAGAAAAATCTGATACACATATGTCTGATCAGATTTCTAGTGAAAATTCTGATAATCCATCAGAAAATTCAAAATCTGTCAGATGTTTGTTGGTTCATCGAAAGGATTCTGGTTCATCGAAAAGGGCAAGGAAGCGTAAGGCTTCCCAAAACTATGTTGTCACTGCCCAAGCTAACCAGGCAGCTCCCAACCAACCCGCGCAACCTCCAGCAAAGAAGCCCTATTCAGGGAATGCACCTTTGTGCAATAGATGCAACAGTCACCATCAGCCGCAACATCAGTGTCGTTTCTGTAATAACTGTGGGAAGTCGGGTCATCTTGCCAATGTTTGTTGGTTTGCTCAGAATCAGGCAGTCCAGAACCCGGCTCAACAAGTTGCTCAGCCTCCTGCTCAGCAACAGGGTCAAGCTGCACGACCACACTACCCACCAGGTGCTTGTTATAACTGTGGGGATCTGACCCACTACCGTAATCAATGTCCAAGATTGGTGAATGAGAATCCAGCTCAGGCTCCTGCTCGAGGTCGAGTCTTCAACATGAATGCCCAAGAGGCGCAGGCGGACGATAATGTGGTGAACGGTACGTTCTTTATTAATAATCAGCCTGCATCTGTTCTTTTCGATTCTGGTGCCGACAAGAGTTTTGTGTCATTGTCTTTTGAGCCAATGCTTCGCGTGTCTAGAACGAAACTAGGAAAACCCTTGACAGTAGAAGTTGCTAGTGGTGAACCCATTGTTCTTGATTCTGTTCTACGCAACCTCTTTTTCCTATCAACCTCACGCCTATGCAACTTGGAAGCTTTGACGTCATTGTGGGTATGGACTGGTTATCCAAGCATCACGCAGAGGTAGTTTGTTTCGAGAAGATCGTTCGTGTGCCGCTTTCGACAGGCGAGATCCTACAGGTTCAAGGTGAGAAACCGTCTGGTGGCCTCAAGCTCATGTCTTGTTTCAAAGCTCGGAAATATCTGCGGAAGAACTATGTGGCCTTCTTAGCACATGTTACAGCAGATAAAGGTAAGGGTAAGTCTATTTCAGATATTCCTGTCGTTCGAGATTATTCTAAAGTTTTCCCTGAAGAGTTACCTGGTCTACCCCCAGCACGCCAAGTCGAGTTCTGCATTGATCTCGTACCTGGTGCAAATCCCATTGCCAGAGCTCCATATCGTCTTGCACCATCTGAGATGCAAGAGTTATCTAAGCAGCTTCAGGAGCTCTCTGACAAAGGTTTTATACGCCCTAGCTTTTCACCTTGGGGTGCTCCCGTTCTTTTTGTCAAGAAGAAGGATGGATCCTTTAGGATGTGTATCGATTATCGTGAGCTTAACAAGCTTACCATCAAGAATCGATATCCCCTACCGCGCATAAACGATCTCTTTGATCAGTTACAGGGCGCTTCTTATTTTTCGAATATTGATCTGCGTTCCGGGTATCATCAACTTCGTGTGCATGAAGAAGATATTCCCAAGACAGCTTTCCGCACTAGTTATGGGCATTATGAGTTCACAGTCATGCCATTCGGTTTGACTAATGCTCCTGCTATTTTCATGGACTTAATGAATAGGGTCTGCAAGCCTTATTTGGATCAGTTCGTCATTGTTTTTATTGACGACATCTTGATTTATTCTAAGACGCGAGCTGATCACGAGCAACATCTTCGTCTTACTCTGGAACTCCTAAAGAAAGAACAACTTTTCGCCAAATTCTCCAAGTGTGAATTCTGGCTTAAAGAAGTTCAATTCTTAGGACATATTATCAACGAACAAGGTATTCATGTAGATCCCTCCAAGATCAGTGCGATTAAGGATTGGGATACGCCTACTACTCCTACTGAAGTTCGTTCTTTTCTTGGTCTAGCGGGTTATTACTGCCGCTTCATTGAGAACTTCTCGAAGATTGCAGTTCCTCTAACTGCTCTAACTCAGAAGAACAAACCCTTTGATTGGGGATTCAAACAAGAGGAAGCTTTTCAAAACTTGAAGCAGAAGCTTTGTGACGCGCCTGTTCTGACTTTGCCTGACGGCAATGATGATTTCGTCGTTTATTGCGACGCATCTAAATTGGCTCTTGGCTGTGTCCTGATGCAAAGAAACAAAGTCATAGCATACGCATCGAGGCAGTTGAAGATACATGAGAAAAACTACACCACTCATGATCTTGAGTTGGGTGCAGTTGTCTTCGCTCTTAAGATCTGGAGACACTATTTGTACGGTACAAAATGTGTGGTTTTCACGGACCACAAAAGTCTTCAGCATATCTTCAATCAGAAAGAACTCAACATGAGGCAACGACGTTGGGTCGAGCTCCTAAACGACTATGACTGCGAAATTCGCTACCATCCTGGTAAGGCGAATGTCGTAGCCGATGCATTGAGTCGTAAGGAACGTACTAAGCTTCATTGTGTTCATATTCAATCTGTTATCCAAGCTCGATCCGATATCGAAGCACGCATTTCTCAGGCTCAACAATCTTGTGTTTCACAAGGTTTAATGGATAAGGAATTTCCCTATCACATAACACCTGATCTGGAACTGAAGGACAATGGATCGTATTACTTCATGGACCGTTTGTGGGTCCCAAGCCAAGATAATCTTCGTACCTTGCTTATGGATGAAGCCCATAAGTCTCGCTATTCTATTCATCCTGGCTCGGATAAGATGTATAAGGATCTTCGTATTCACTATTGGTGGCCTGGTATGAAGAAAGACATTGCCTTATACGTATCAAAATGCCTTACTTGTCTTAAGGTTAAGGCTGAACATCAACGTCCTTCGGGTTTATTGGTGCAACCAGAGATCCCGGTTTGGAAATGGGAAAACATTACTATGGATCTTGTTACCAAACTTCCACGCACAAAGAAAGGTCATGATGCCATCTGGGTAGTTGTTGATCGTCTTACTAAGTCAGCGCATTTCTTGCCAATCCGTGAGGATTTTCCTGCTGACAAACTTGCTAAAATCTATGTGGATTAAATTGTAGCTCGACATGGTGTTCCTTTGAACATCATTTCTGACAGAGATGCTCGTTTCACTTCTCATTTTTGGAGAACCATGCAATCTGCTATGGGGACCCAACTTAATCTGAGCACAGCTTATCATCCGCAAACGGATGGTCAATCTGAAAGAACAATCCAGACTCTGGAGGATATGCTTAGAGCTTGTGTGATCGATTTTGGTGGTAGTTGGGATTCACATCTTCCGTTGATTGAATTCTCCTACAACAACAGTTATCACACCAGCATCAAAATGGCTCCTTTCGAGGCTCTCTATGGTCGAAAATGTCGTTCACCAGTCTGCTGGAATGAGATTGGCGAGGCTCAACTTACTGGACCTGCCCTCATTTTAGAGACAACTGATAAGGTTAAGAAAGTTCGTGATAACCTTCAGACAACTAGAAGCCGTCAAAAGAGTTACGCGGACCCAAAATGCAAACCCTTGGAATTTCAAGTCGGTGATCGAGTATTACTTAAGGTCTCACCTTGGAAAGGTGTGATCAGATTTGGAAAGAAAGGAAAACTTGCACCTAGATACGTTGGACCATTCAAGATCGTCAAAAGAATCGGTAAGGTAGCCTACAGACTTGAGTTACCTCCTGAACTTGGAAATGTTCATCCAACCTTTCACGTGTCCAATCTCAAGAGGTGTTTAGCTGATGAGAACCTCCACATACCACTTGACGAAATTCGTGTTGATAAAACACTGAAATTTGTTGAGAAGCCTGTGGAAATCATGGAACGTGAAGTCAAGTGGCTTAAACGCAAGCGCATTCCTTTGGTCAAAGTTCGCTGGGAAGCTAAACGTGGACCCGAGTTTACTTGGGAATGTGAAGATCAAATGAAGGCGAAATATCCGCATCTTTTCCCTCGAGTTTCCTCTAAATAAATTTCGGGATGAAATTTCCACAAATAGGGGAGACTGTAACATCTGTGCTTGTAATCATTATGAACAGTTCAATTATCAATAAAACAATGTTATTTGATCCCAATGTTTGTTTGATTGTGTTTTACATTTTTCATGTTTTGACTTTTATTCAATTTCAAACTCTATATCGCTTTCTAGAGAGTTATACGCAAACTGATGCGTAAACGTAATCAGTTTAATGCGACAAATACTCCGGAACATCAACATATACTTAAAATACCTTAAATAACCTTTACATAACTTAGAAATAAGTTTTGAAGGCTTTGGTATGGCAAAAACAAGTAAATTCGCTTACAGGGACTAAACTTGACAAACTGCGAAAGTAGGCCAATTTGAACTGTAACGAACATTCCGGAACATGACCATAAGTTAAACACACCTTAAATATCCTTTATATAGCTTAGAAATAGGCTTTGAGGGGTTCGGTGTGCTAAAATAAACTTTTGGGTCATTCAGGGACTAAAAGCGTCAAAAAGTGCACAAGTTTGCATTTTCGCGCATAACTTACGTTCTGAATACATCCGGACACCCAAAAATTTATGTAAGCACTAAAATACTTTATTTTAGTGTTTGGCATAAGAAAAATCCATTCGTCGCGTCATTTGGATCGTTTTTCGCGCTTGTGCGCACTCCATCGTAATTAAGCGATCATCGCGATCGTACGACCAAACGAACTGACATCTGACATATTATTGAGCATATTTCATGTCCACAATGTTTAGTCATCATTTTAGGGCCTTAACGTTGGCTTAACGGGCCTTAAACGTGTCGGAAATGGCTTAAATACGTAACAGGGACCAAAACTGTCATTTATGAAAGTTGGTTTCTGACCAGTCAGGCCAGGCGGCCCGCGTAAAACCAGGGCTATCCTTTACGCGGCCCGCGTCAGGCTTCCAGATCAGATAAGATCAATTAATCAGCAGATTACAGTTGTTAAACTCCCAACCACACACCCACACTTGCCCTTTCAGTTCATGAGGGGCCATTTTTAGTCACCACAACATTCCAACAAGTGTACGCACGAGATTCGATCACGTTATTCAAGAAACGATCCTAACGGTTCGGGAAATCCTATAAATACCCACATCCCCCAACTTCAAAACCCATTAGAATCTGATTTGAGAAGCTCTAAGTTGAAACCTTTGTTTCATACCTGAGCTACTTGAATCAAGATTAGCATTCAGGGACCCTTCGTAAGTATTCCTTCGTTCTTTTATTGCTTTTCGAGTCCGAAAGTCAAACTTTGTTTGACTTTCTGCGTTGACCAGTTTATGGTCAATGCGAAGTTCGTTTGAACTTCGCAACGTGATTGTAATCACGATGGTTATAGTCCCTTGTGACTATGCCTACTGATTTCCACATTGTCTAGGGTCGTAAGGGTAAGCGATCTAATAAATCGCTTATACCTTCGAACCCGACCCATTTGGTCGATCATTAGGATCCGACCCATTTGGTCGACCAAACACATTAGGTGACCATAGTATATAGGGAATAACCTTCCGAGGTTATAGTAGTTGTATGATAGGTAGTTTATATGCCTTAGGTAAATTACCAAAATACCCCTTTGATGCCAAAATTCATTTTAAACATATGTAACATAACTTTGGACATCTAAACTGATTTGGTAACAATATTAGATATGTTAAGGCATATTTTACTTGTCATAGGACTAGTTAGGCGTTCCGAACGCGTTTCACGCGAACGACGCGTTAAAGTAGCATAAGCTACCTAAACGGGTCGTAATGGGTCGTAAGCACTTAGGTTAGGTTTCATTTAGTATGTAGGCTTTGTTAAACCATATGACACGAGTCTCTATACTCGTTTGGTTTACGAACCCTCATTCTATCTAAATCCTCCGATATAGGTCTGGTTTATTAACATAGTTACTGTAAGTCCCGTATAACCGGATCTTTCAATGATATCAAACAACACCAAGTTTGTGCGGAATCCAAACTTGATGTGATTCAAGATAAACCGAAAAGTATGAAAAACGAAGAACAATACCGGAATCACTTTAAACACTTGCACACGATTCTATTACTTGAAAAGCAAAACCGTCTGGTACAAGTGCTCACAACCAAATCACCTCTCTCTCTAGCTCTCTAGAAGTTGTAACAATGAAGTTCCCAGAAGTTCCAACCTAAAAACAAGTTAGAAACTTGTTTTTATACTAACTCAAGCCCACTTCCCTACATGGGCTCCCCTTGGGCCTGCTTGGCCCACATGGCCTAAAGCTTGGCCCAAGTGACCTATAAAGGTCCAAAACCTAATATAAACTAACCCAGTAAAGCCCAGTTCGTAACCATGGCTTGTTGTATTAATTTGATGCGTCAGTCTCACACTTTAGGGCCTAACAATCTCCCCCTGACTGATGCCATCAAATTGTCTTCATATCATGAATTCAGCAACGTCTTCAACGTAGTCTATGGTCGTCGCTATGCTGCAGATGTTGTGGAAGTTCTTGACTTCTGAACTCTCAGCACTGGGTCTCTTTCCTTTAGCTCTTGTGGTTAGCTTCATATCAGGATCTCGATCAGCATATGCTTGAAAATCTTTTCAAAAAAAAAATGTGAGAGGAGGATTCTCAACAGTTTTTTTTTCAATCTTTGTCTTTCAAGCAGGTTCACGGTACTTCTTCAAATGCACTATCACTGTCAGACGTCAATTCGTATCCGATTCTTCTGACTCAGGTACATCTTGTTATTCTGCTGCTTCAGGCTTCTTCAGCAACTAACAGCATCTCAGTCTTCGTCAACCCCTGTTCTTGATTGAAATCAAGTTCTGCACATGCTCACAAACTCATAAGCAAACATTTCTTAAGCAACAGAGGAACGTACCACATGAACACTAGGTACATCCAAGTACTTGTACTCGGATTTCACAATTTAAATTCTTTCAACTTTGGATGACCAGTCAAATCTTCAAGAACGGTTACATTTTTTATTTTAAGAAAAACAATTAAACACTCTATTTTTGGATTTTTGGTTTTATAGAAAAACAAGACACTATTTTTGTATTTTTGAATTTTTTTTTTAATTTAATTTTTAATTTTAAGATATTAAGAGCAAGAAACAAATAAGAACTCAAAATATAAACAACTACCATAATATACAATTACAATTGCAATGGGATCAAAATTCGTTCTCAGGCAGACTAAGGAACACTTTTCAGTACGAGCCTAATCAAACTGGTCTATGCGATTGCCAATATGTTTGTCCACTTAAACTTTAACGCTCAACTTTCAATTTTTCAACTTCGTGATATGCTTTAGATAATATTATACTATTATACCCGTGTGTCCCATTCCAAGGCATACCCCCGCGATCAAGGTAAGCACAACAATTCATCGTAGCAGGTGAGTATACTGATGTCATCCTTTAAGATATCCTGACTGTGTCTAGGTCTGCATATAATCTGTTTTATCATGTTTTGATTTCTTTAACAATGAACACCCAAATAAATACTAATCAAATCCTGGAAATATAAACAGCACACTCTATCATGCAAGTATCTTCCCTACCACATATTTCACAAGTCCAATCCAGATTTCTGAAATCTTAACTGGGAATAGGTTGAGAAGAGAACAGAATAGATCTTTTGCAGAGATGGTATAATATACAGATCAAATGAGTTTTTCTCAGTTTGATATAGGTTTCTTTGGTTTCTTTTGGGCACTTGAGGGCCTCTTTCGGGTGTATTAGATCTATAGCGCGACAACGTACAGCTAGGTCAGCATGTATCTGGATGCTGCAGAAGCTGTCGTTGCCTAGCACCTCCAGGTCAGCATATATCTGGATGCAGCAGAGGAGGTACACGACTTTTTTCAGAGAAGATTTCAGAATCAGATCAAAATTGTGTGTATCGGGAAAACATACAGACATTCAAATAGAAATGAGCTAATTCCAAGTGACTTTCTTTCCTGGGGTCATGTACAATTTTAGTTCTGAACAGAAGGACATCCAAGATATCCCCGGATGATTCAACAATATAAAGACCCGAAACCTCAGATGTTGGCTATCTATCAACGCAAGATTTAAGACCATAAAATCATACGCCGTTGGTATGTTATCCACATGGTACATAGTTCGTTATGTTTATATCACTTAGTATCTTTTATCATTTGAGCGTCAAGCCTATCGACATATCGCAGTAGATCCTAGTCTTTTCAGCTATGGCACCTTACATGTGTTAGTCAAAACCCTTTAACACGAACATTTATTTCACTTCCCATATCATGCAATTTCTCTTTTTGGCTTTTTCATTTTTCAAATGTTTTTGTATTTTTCTCATTTTCTCCCCCTAAAACAATGCATATATACTGCAAACTCTTTTTGTATTTTCTGAGTTTTCTCCTCCTAAACTCTATATCTATCTATATGTTCCTCTCCCCCCCTAAATTTGTGCATAAATCTTGTATTTTTGCGCAAATTTACCATTTACTAGAGAAAGGACACTATATATACAAAGTACAAACTAAGAAAAAGAGAGAAAAATATTTTTGCTTAACCGTTCTGTCATCAGATTGAAGACTAATCAAAATTCAAATCAAAGTACTGAATTTAAACGGTACCTTTTGCTGATCATTTCTTACTTCTTTTATCTCCTCCAAAGGAAACATATCATCTGTAAAAAAAAATTTGAACTTTTTGCAACAGTGAAATGTTACCCGTTTTTATCTCTGGAACAACCGCTATCAACATTCCAGAGATTGTCAACAGCTCCTCCTTGGTTGTTCCTGAAAGGTAAGGAGATTAGTAAGACATGGGTACCCAGGCCATCGTGGTCCTGGGATTTCCTGAAGCATCAAAATAAGACACTTCCTTTAAACATAAGTCCCCTTTCGTTTCAAGGATTGGAGACGTTGCTGCCTTGGATTTGGGTTTCCAAATCTGTTTCGGTTTAACAAACGTGTTTGTTGCCATCGGTTGAGCAACTTTAGCTGTTTCAGATTTGTTAGTTTTAGAAGCACATTTTTGTTCCTGAAAAGCTTTGCGTTTGTTTTTGGCAGCGTTCCAATCGCCATCAGAAGGTTTAACCTTGGGATTCACATTCTTCATTGCCTTAGGTGAAGATACCTTCATTGGCTTGGAATGATTTTTATCCTTTGGTGTAACTCTCTGATTTTGCACATGATAGGGTATATAGGGACGATGTGTGCAGTTTCGAGCAATGTGACCAGCAATGCCGCAATTGAAGCATGTTTGTCTCTTCATGTAGAAAGTATTCTGATCAGCTGGATTTGCTCTTGTAGGCCCTGAAGGACGAACCGGTCCTTTCTGTGCTTGTTTGTGTTGCACATTTCCCGCAGACGAAGATGAATTTGGATGTCTGTACTTGTCGTTTGCAGGGGCCTTCTGTGGTGGAGATTTCCTTTGATTCTTCTTGTTTTCCTTAGACTGCAAGTCTTGTTCAGAAATCTCACCAGTCTTTCTGAAACCCTTGTTAGCACAGTCAAATGCATATTTCTCACATTTGCCATTACAGACTGGCTTAACAAAGACATTTTTCACATCACGGGCCTTTTGAGGACTATTACTGCCCGTTGAGGACTGTGGAGAGCCTGATCGTCTTTGATATTTTGGCTTCTTATTTCCGCGTCCTTTACCTGCTCGCTTCGACTCTTGTTGCTTGATCTGAACCTTTTCATCACTAACAGAAGGTTCAGATTGTTTAGCTTGCGCACTTGGAGCCTTGTTCACGTCAATCTTCTCTTCATCCTTCATGTCATCAGCTTTGACAGAATCGGAGAGTTCTGGTTTGTTAGATGAAATACCAGAAACTTTAGCAGGAACTTCAGCTGAACCATTTGACAAATTTTCAGCACAAGACGGTTCTGCACATGACGCCTTTGAGCTGAATCCACTAGAATCAACTGATTCCAATTTCTCAGAATCAGTTGCTTCAGATGATTCACATTTGGAATCAGATGGTTCAACTGGCTCATTCATTTCATTTGTCGTTTCAGTCTTTGTTTCACAAGCATCAACGTTTTCGCCCAAACCGTCAGGCCTGAAATTAATCACAGAGCGAAAAACCGAGTTAAAAATATCACATGACGAAATAGAGTCTTGATTAAGTTCATTTATTAAATTTTCATAAGAACCAGACTCTGATGCTTGTTCATCCCTAACTACATTTTCAACTATTACTTCATCTGCAAAAGAAGACGAAGCATTAGTATCATTTGCACAATTAGCAACAAACGTGATCGACTGTGTTGCTCGACTCTCAACGTATTCACTGTTGATTGATGACTTATCAGTTTTTGGTCCATAAGTCATCTTGTCCTCATTCATCAATTCCTCCTTAGTCATGGGTAAATATGTGTAGTTGTCATTATATGGAGGAGGAACTTGATTGAAACCCAAACCACGCCCTTTATTTTCCTTGTATGCGAGCTGTTGATCACACAAGTTTTTGACTAATTTGCTGGAAGAATCAAATTTCTTAATATTAAGCTCATTTATTTGATATCTATCTCTGATATCTTCCAGTTCCTTAGTCACTGCGCACAATTTCTCCTGAACATATAAGAGTTGAGATGATTTCACACTTACATCATCCTTGAGTTTGACGATGTCTTTTTGCTGAGCTTCAATCTTTTCTTTATAAAGTTTTTCGTTTTTCGATAAAGTAAAGTTTTTATTTTTTATGTCTTGATAATCTTGAATTAGCTCAGCGTTGTGCATTCTATAAACTTCAACTCTTTCTCTACATTCAGGAGTACAGAAAGCAGAAAGTACATCTTCACGAGTAATTTCTTGAGCCGCGGGTTTGTGAAACACAAATGCCATAATTTCAGCGGGTGGTTAATACTTTTGTTCTTCTCCTCAAAACACAAATCAAACGAGAACCCGTGTACTCGCTAACTCAAACCCTTTGCACGTAATCAAACCAGCTTCTTGTATCGCACCTCGAAACCTGTCAGATCTTGTCACAAACAAACTCACCCCCTTTTTTTTATTATTATTATTATTTTTTTTTATAAGAAAACCTAATTATAATTATTATTTTTTAATTGATAAAAGTATACAAATAGTTATTATTATTATAAGTAACTAATGATTAGGTAATTATTACTAAATGATTAATCAATTATTATATAATGATTATTAATATTATAATTATAAAAAAAACTTAAAGGAGCAGAGTTGTCTTCTTCGTCTAAAAACTACCGAACCAAAACCCTAATTTCAAACGCAAATGACGTCCGTTGTTGCAGGTGGTTAGGGTGTGGTACTCCGGCGAAGGTGATGACGACGACCAGAGATGGTGAAGGTGGTTGTCGTCGGAAGTGACGAAGCAGGTCAATGACGATGGTGGCGGATGACGGTGACGGATGTGAACGGAGTTGGTAGTGGTAGTTGTCTTGTTCGTTGCAGGTGGGTAATGTCGAAGGTGGTTAGCGGAGATGGCACGGTGATGACGGTATACCGGAGACGGAGTTGCAGGTTCCGGCGATTTGTGGTCGTGATGATGAAGATGATGATGAACGATGACCGTTGATGATTACGACTCGAAAATAAAACGTGATGACTCGAGATCTCGATTGCGACTCGTAACCGTGGATGGTTGCGAGTCGAAACCAAAGCAGGATGAGCCGAAACTGATGATGATGGTTGCGAGTCGAAACTAAACAGGATGAACCGAAACTGATGATGTTGGGAGTCGAGACCTTTGTTGCGACTCTGGAGAATGCGACACGAGACCTTGTGAAAAACGGATGGAGGTTGCGACTCGGAATCGAAGTTGCGACTTTGGAGATTGCGACTCAAAACCGTACAACTCGAGATCAGACGATGATGAAGATGGTTGCGACTCGGAATCGTGAAACTGTGGGAACTCGCAACCTCAGGGAACTCGCAACCTGTAACACCCTAAATTTTATACAAGAATTAATCACTAAATTTATACCAACTTGTAACACCCTAACATTTTATACTTTAAAATTTAGACGAAATAAGATTTAAGTACATGACTTTCATAAATAAAGATCATAAGTACCCAAGACCTTAGTCAAGTGATGACTAAGCTAAAACGTTTCAAAAACTTGTTTAACATGTGTTTACATCCCATACACAAAACTACATAGATTTAAAAACGTTGCGGAAGCTTCAAAACGGAGTGTTCGGTTCTTCGTCTGATGGCTTGATCGTCGTCTGTAAGGTCTACCAAATTTACCTATAATCAAAACCATTAAATCATTAGTTTTGATGTTATAATATAATAAGTCTTCAAAGTTTAATGACACATTTGAATTAACAAACAAATACTAGGTTTTCTGGGTTCACCGTAAATTACGGTATCACCGTAATTTACGGTGAGACCTGGGATTGTTTGGTCACCGTAAATCAGTAAAGATCTACCATAAAACTCATGACTCCTACCGTAAATTACGGTATTACCGTAATTTACGGTGGATGCTGGAGATTCACATTATTGTTTGGTTTGTTCATTTTACTCAAACCAAATCCATCAATTCCGTTTTTCTAAAGAAAAACAATACATCAAATTTTCTTATTTCTAATATATATATATATATATACATTACTCAAAATCCAAGAATGATCCGTCATATTTCAAGGTATTAACCATGCTTCACTTGATTATTCGACCCGTTCGGCTTGTCTATGAAATTTCTTCCTTTTTGACAACTACCAACGAGTTAAATCCATCTTTGACCAATTTTTCAATATAGCAATATCATAACTTCAATTTGCAACAACTTGTATTTTATAATTCAACCTAACCAAATACAATGATCTAATTTTTACTTAATGTTACGAGTCAAGTTACATACCTTCAAAGTTTGCCCTTCAAACGTGGTTCGCCTCCCGCTTGTCCACTTGACGCTCCCGCGTCCGATCCTATAGAGTTCATTCACAATGCGTTTTAGAACTCTATTTAAATCATGATTCGCATAATTCACCAAAACATCACGATTATGCGGTTAAGCTCAGAATTTCTGTTTTACACCTTCATAGAGGCATTTCATCAAACACTTTATGGGCAGAATTTTATATCTTTCGTATTCAAGTTTATCACTTGCTAATTAGCTAACTTAATCATCAATTAGGCCCTCATATAGTATTTAACATCATATTTTTCTGAAATTACTTTCTCTAAGATCAAATCATACTAGAATAATCATCAAAACCCTAGTGTTCATCATCATCATGTAAAACCCACAACCCACCTTCAAGGTGTTCATGGAGATTTCCAGAATTTGGTCATGTTTACACATGAAATTTGCTAGATTTCACTTCTAAACACCTTATCAATTCAAATCAAATCAAATAACACACATGCAACAACAATATTCAGATTTTCTAAAATCATGAGAAATTCAAGTTAAGAGATTTCATTAGATTTCACATACCTTACAATCCTCTTGTGATGAGGATTACGATTTTAGACTCAGTTCCTGATTTCTACTTGGATTAATCCTTCAATTTTGCAAGATAATCAGATTTTTGGTTTTTTTGGAGAGGTGGGGGTCGTCCCCTTGCTTCCTGTAATCGACCAACACCCCTAAGTGGGGTGTTTGGTTGGGTTTTTATTTGTTTAATGGAATCAAGGTTTCAAGTTTAACAACCTAAACCCCTCAACTTTGTCAAACATTGATTTTAATTACTCTTAACCCTACTTTAGGTTATTTCTAGACTTTTGACTAATTAGGTTAAAATTCCTAGTTAGTAAATTCTCGTTTATTTAAACCTTACTAATTTCCAGTTTTAAGGTTTTACATTTTTCGGGGTGTTACAAGTCCACCCCCCTTAAAAAGGGTTTCGTCCTCGAAACCGTAATACGTACCGAATAAAGTAGGGTGAAGACGTCGCATCTCCTCTTCGGACTCCCATGTAGTGTCCGAACCCTTTCTATGCTCCCATTTGACTTTGACTTGATCAATTTGTTTATTTCGTAAACGTTTGACCTTTCTGTCTAAAATTTCAACCGGTCTCACCACATAATTTAGACTATTATCCACTTCGATATCATCGTAATGGATATAGGTCGTTTCGTCAGCTAGACACTTTCTTAATTGAGATACATGAAACGTGCCATGGATACCACTCAGCTCCTCCGGTAGTTCAAGACGGTAAGCTACCTTGCCAGCTCTTCCGATAATCTTAAATGGCCCGATAAACCTCGGGCTTAACTTCCCTTTCTTTCTAAATCTAATAACACCTTTCCATGGGGACACTTTTAGCATGACCATGTCACCGACTTGAAATTCAATTGGCCTTTCCCTTTTATCAACAGACGCCTTTTGCCTATCTTGGGCTGCTTTCAAGTGTGCCCGAACTTTATCGATCTTTTCGTTCGTGGCTCGTACTATGTCTTGGTGTGCAAGTTCACGTGGACCCACTTCACCCCAACAAACCGGGGTTCGACACTTCCTACCGTACAGCAGTTCGTATGGTGCCATTTTAATACTAGATTGGTAACTGTTGTTGTACGAAAACTCGACTAACGGTAGGTGAACATCCCAACTGCCTCCAAAGTCGATTATACACGCCCGTAGCATATCTCCCAATATTTGTATAGTTCTTTCACTTTGTCCATCCGTTTGGGGATGGTACGCAGTGCTAATGTACAACTTGGTCCCCATTTGTTCTTGGAAATCGCGCCAGAAATTCGAAGTAAACCGAGTATCCCTATCAGACACAATGGATACCGGCACTCCATGACGTGCTATGATTTCATTGGTATAGACTTCTGACATCTTTTCTGACGTATAAGTCTCACGAATCGGAATGAAGTGAGCACTTTTCGTCAATCTATCCACCACTACCCATATTGCATCAAAACCACGATTTGTCTTAGGCAACTTGGTTAACAGGTCCATTGTAATATGTTCCCATTTCCAAACCGGAATTTCTAACGGTTGGAGTTTGCCATAGGGTTTCTGATGCTCCGCCTTGACTTGTAAGCATGTCAAGCATTTTTCCACATACTTCGCCACATCCCTTTTCATTCCGGGCCACCAATAATTTTGTTTCAAATCATTGTACATCTTGGTCGCACCCGGATGAATTGAATAACGGGATTTATGAGCTTCATCAAGTAGAAGCGCCTTTACTCCACAGGTATGTGGGACCCATACCCTTCCGGATCGAGTCTTTAACCCGTGATTCCCATCCGACAAGTCTTTCAACTGGCCAATTATTCTTTCCTTCTTCCAATTCTCTTCTTTTACCGCTTCTATTTGCGCCTCTCGAATACGTTCAAGTATACCCGAGGTTACCACGAGTTGCATCGATCGTACTCGTATCGGGACATAATCCGCCTTTCTGCTTAGAGCGTCCGCTACCACATTTGCCTTTCCAGGGTGATAATGTATCTCACAATCATAGTCTTTCACCGTTTCCAACCATCGCCTTTGTCGCATATTTAACTCCTTCTGATCGAAGAAGTATTTCAAGCTCTTGTGGTCGGTGAATATGGTGCATTTTACCCCGTACAAGTAATGCCTCCATATTTTTAATGCAAATACCACCGCTGCCAGCTCGAGATCATGCGTGGGGTATTTCTTCTCGTGTATCTTCAATTGTCTCGAGGCATAGGCTATTACCTTGCCTCGTTGCATCAACACGCAACCGAGCCCCGACAATGAAGCATCCGAATAAACCACCATGTCTTCTACTCCGTCCGGCAATGTCAATACCGGAGCTTGAGTTAGCCTTTCTTTTAGCGTTCGAAAAGCTTTTTCTTGCTCGACTCCCCAGACAAACTTTGCTTTCTTTTGGGTTAGTCTTGTTAGCGGCGATGCAATCTTGGAGAAATCTTGAATGAATCTCCTATAATATCCAGCAAGCCCCAAAAAGCTTCTAATTTCAGAAGGGTTCTTCGGGGGATTCCATTTTGACACCGACTCTATTTTTGACGGATCCACCAAAACCCCATCGGCATTTATGACATGACCGAGAAATTGTACCTCTCGTAACCAAAAGGCACATTTGGAAAATTTCGCATAAAGCTTCTCTCGTCTAAGTGTCTCTAACACTTCTTGTAAATGGCGTGCATGTTCGGCTTCACTTTTCGAATACACTAATATATCATCGATAAACACGATGACTGACTTATCCAACATTGGCTTGCAAACCCGGTTCATGAGGTCCATGAAAGCCGCGGGCGCATTTGTTAGCCCAAATGACATCACGAGAAATTCGTAATGTCCGTATCTTGTACGAAAAGCCGTCTTCGGCACATCTTCTTCTTTGACCTTTAGTTGGTGATACCCCGACCTAAGGTCAATTTTTGAAAACCAACTCGCGCCTTGTAGTTGGTCAAATAAGTCGTCTATCCTTGGGAGCGGGTATCGGTTCTTTACCGTGAGTTTGTTTAACTCCCGATAATCGATACACATGCGCATACTCCCGTCCTTCTTTCTCACAAACAACACCGGTGCGCCCCAAGGAGATACACTCGGCCTTATGAATCCTTTATCAAGCAAATCTTGAATTTGGGACATCAACTCTTGTAGTTCCGACGGTGCAAGTCGGTACGGGGCTTTTGCTACGGGTTTCGCGCCCGGAATTAATTCAATCCCGAACTCTACTTCCCGTTCAGGCGGTATCCCCGGTAAATCTTCCGGAAAAATATCTTCATAATCCCGTACTATCGGTACATTTCCAATCTTCCGTGATTCCTTCTCGGTCTCATTTGCATAAATCATGAATGCCTTGCATCCTCGCTTCATGAGCTTGTGAGCTTTCAACATCGAACATACTATGGGGTTGCCTCTTTTTTCGCCATAAATGGTGACATGTTTTCCGCTCGGAGATGTTAGTTTTATCTCTTTGCGAAAACACACGACCTTTGCATGGTATTGAGATAGCCAATCCATTCCCACGACCACTTGGAATTCTCCCATCGACATCGGGATTAGGTTTATCAAATATTCTTCATCATCGATGCTCAGTTTACAATTTTCACATACATCACAAACAATAAAGCTTTTGTTATTACCTATCTCTACTTCTAAAGGCGCAGGTAATTTCGTTAAAATAAATGAAGGATGTCGAATAAATCCATATGAAACAAAGGATTTATTCGCACCCGTATCAAATAACACGTGTGCGGGAATTGAATTTACAGCAAATATACCTGAGACCACATCAGGTTCAATCTTCGCTTCTGCGGCAGTTAGTTGGAAAGATCTTGCCTTTGCTTTCGGGGCTTCATCCTTCGATTCTTGCCCATCTTTCTTTCCAACCAGTTCCGGGCACTCCGACTTCTTGTGACCCGTTCGATAACAGTTGTAACAAACCGTCACTTTCTCCGGGCATGACATAGCCATATGTCCCTTTTTCTTGCATATGGGACATGGCTTGTCCTTGTAACGACATTCGCCCTTATGATTTTTCCCACAAATTTTGCAACCCGGTGTACTACCTTTAGCATCTGATTTCTTTGCTGTTTCATTCGTTCTTGCTTTCTTGGTAGGGCTCGGATTTGCATCTTGTGCCCTTCGTTCACCCCGTTCTATACTCTTTTTCAGTTCGATTTCCCTTTCCCGAGCCGCATTTATGATCTCGGTAAGGGTCTCGTACTTTGAAGGAGTTATGAACTCTCTATATTCCGCACTTAGCATGTTATGGTAGTAATAGACCTTTTGTTCTTCGTTTGTCACCAAATCATTACAAAACTTCATCTTATCCATAAACGTTGCCGTAATCTTGTCTATGGTCTCGCCCTTGTGCCTAAGTTGCATGAACTCTTCCTTGATTTTGTTCATAACCGCCTTGGGGCAATGATGTTTAAGGAATGGGGTTTTGAATTCCTCCCATGTCATGACTTTAGCGGCTTCAATACCAATCTCTCTCTTCTTGTTATCCCACCAATCTTTCGCTTGACTCCTTAGTTGGCCCGTGCCATAGGCTACGTAGTCTCCTTCGTCACAATGGGTCCTCTCGAAGACCCCTTCGATATCACTTAGCCATCGTTGGCACACTATTGGGTCAACCTCTCCATTATATATTGGTGGCTTACAGGCCACGAATTCCTTGTATGAGCAAGGCTTTCGTTCTCCACGCTTTTCCTTTACTACATTTGAATCATCTTCCAGTTTCTTGATTCTATCTTCTACTATTGATAAAACCGTGTCTTGGATTTTATCAATAAAGTCCGACAAACTGTTTTCGATCGCCTTTCCAACCTCTTCGGCAATCACTTCCCTCACTTGTTCGGTGACTCTTGGTACCGCATTATCATTGTCTCCATCAGCCATCTCGATTTCTGAAATGTTTACATAGATTGTTAAACATTCTATTTATAACACATGCTTTACTTGTTTTGATTTAATCAAGTTCGTAACTTGATTTAATCATTCTTGTTTTAACTCAATCAAGTTCGCAACTTGATTTGATCATTCATGTTTCTATTTAATCAAGTCCGTAACTTGATTTGATAGTTCATGTTTCTATTTAATCAAGTCCGTAACTTGATTTGATAATTCATGTTTCTATTTAATCAAGTCCGTAACTTGATTTGATAATTCATGTTTCTATTTAATCAAGTCCGTAACTTGATTTGATAATTCATGTTTCATGCATTTCTTGCTTTTTGAGTGAGCTTACACACTCTTTTCATGCATATTGTCCATTTCTCATTTTATACGTAGTACATAATTTATTAACAAAACAAGTTAATTCTTACCGGACAATCGATCAAGCTTGAACCGAACACTTATTGACAACCTTGAGCTCTGATTACCAACTTGTAACACCCTAAATTTTATACAAGAATTAATCACTAAATTTATACCAACTTGTAACACCCTAACATTTTATACTTTAAAATTTAGACGAAATAAGATTTAAGTACATGACTTTCATAAATAAAGATCATAAGTACCCAAGACCTTAGTCAAGTGATGACTAAGCTAAAACGTTTCAAAAACTTGTTTAACATGTGTTTACATCCCATACACAAAACTACATAGATTTAAAAACGTTGCGGAAGCTTCAAAACGGAGTGTTCGGTTCTTCGTCTGATGGCTTGATCGTCGTCTGTAAGGTCTACCAAATTTACATATAATCAAAACCATTAAATCATTAGTTTTGATGTTATAATATAATAAGTCTTCAAAGTTTAATGACACATTTGAATTAACAAACAAATACTAGGTTTTCTGGGTTCACCGTAAATTACGGTATCACCGTAATTTACGGTGAGACCTGGGATTGTTTGGTCACCGTAAATCAGTAAAGATCTACCATAAAACTCATGACTCCTACCGTAAATTACGGTATTACCGTAATTTACGGTGGATGCTGGAGATTCACATTATTGTTTGGTTTGTTCATTTTACTCAAACCAAATCCATCAATTCCGTTTTTCTAAAGAAAAACAATACATCAAATTTTCTTATTTCTAATATATATATATATATATACATTACTCAAAATCCAAGAATGATCCGTAATATTTCAAGGTATTAACCATGCTTCACTTGATTATTCGACCCGTTCGGCTTGTCTATGAAATTTCTTCCTTTTTGACAACTACCAACGAGTTAAATCCATCTTTGACCAATTTTTCAATATAGCAATATCATAACTTCAATTTGCAACAACTTGTATTTTATAATTCAACCTAACCAAATACAATGATCTAATTTTTACTTAATGTAACGAGTCAAGTTACATACCTTCAAAGTTTGCCCTTCAAACGTGGTTCGCCTCCCGCTTGTCCACTTGACGCTCCCGCGTCCGATCCTATAGAGTTCATTCACAATGCGTTTTAGAACTCTATTTAAATCATGATTCGCATAATTCACCAAAACATCACGATTATGCGGTTAAGCTCAGAATTTCTGTTTTACACCTTCATAGAGGCATTTCATCAAACACTTTATGGGCAGAATTTTATATCTTTCGTATTCAAGTTTATCACTTGCTAATTAGCTAACTTAATCATCAATTAGGCCCTCATATAGTATTTAACATCATATTTTTCTGAAATTACTTTCTCTAAGATCAAATCATACTAGAATAATCATCAAAACCCTAGTGTTCATCATCATCATGTAAAACCCACAACCCACCTTCAAGGTGTTCATGGAGATTTCCAGAATTTGGTCATGTTTACACATGAAATTTGCTAGATTTCACTTCTAAACACCTTATCAATTCAAATCAAATCAAATAACACACATGCAACAACAATATTCAGATTTTCTAAAATCATGAGAAATTCAAGTTAAGAGATTTCATTAGATTTCACATACCTTACAATCCTCTTGTGATGAGGATTACGATTTTAGACTCAGTTCCTGATTTCTACTTGGATTAATCCTTCAATTTTGCAAGATAATCAGATTTTTGGTTTTTTTGGAGAGGTGGGGGTCGTCCCCTTGCTTCCTGTAATCGACCAACACCCCTAAGTGGGGTGTTTGGTTGGGTTTTTATTTGTTTAATGGAATCAAGGTTTCAAGTTTAACAACCTAAACCCCTCAACTTTGTCAAACATTGATTTTAATTACTCTTAACCCTACTTTAGGTTATTTCTAGACTTTTGACTAATTAGGTTAAAATTCCTAGTTAGTAAATTCTCGTTTATTTAAACCTTACTAATTTCCAGTTTTAAGGTTTTACATTTTTCGGGGTGTTACACAACCTCAAAAAGATTTTGAAACAGATTATGGTCAACCAAAATATCTTTTAGAAACAAATTTTTTCGGAAACTGTTGGAAATTAATCAAATATTTAAAACTCTTATCAAAAATAGAAAAAATTTCCAAAACAGTTTAAAAAAAATTTAATCCTTTAACACAAAAATAATAATCAAAACACCAAAATAAGTATAGTTTTCAAGAGAAACCCGATGAATACTTCAAGAACACGAAGAACGCGATGAACAAAAATTCTAATTCTTGAATCTTTGATATCAAACCGAGCCTAGAATAGGTTCTAAAGGCTCTGATACCACTTGTAAGTCCCGTATAACCGGATCTTTCAATGATATCAAACAACACCAAGTTTGTGCGGAATCCAAACTTGATGTGATTCAAGATAAACCGAAAAGTATGAAAAACGAAGAACAATACCGGAATCACTTTAAACACTTGCACACGATTCTATTACTTGAAAAGCAAAACCGTCTGGTACAAGTGCTCACAACCAAATCGCCTCTCTCTCTAGCTCTCTAGAAGTTGTAACAATGAAGTTCCCAGAAGTTCCAACCTAAAAACAAGTTAGAAACTTGTTTTTATACTAACTCAAGCCCACTTCCCTACATGGGCTCCCCTTGGGCCTGCTTGGCCCACATGGCCTAAAGCTTGGCCCAAGTGACCTATAAAGGTCCAAAACCTAATATAAACTAACCCAGTAAAGCCCAGTTCGTAACCATGGCTTGTTGTATTAATTTGATGCGTCAGTCTCACACTTTAGGGCCTAACAGTTACCTATACTAGGTGCCGTTTGATATCCGTGATCTCTAGCATTGTTTGGTTATCACTCAAGGACTACTGAGCAATCTCAAGTGAGTACATAGACCCCTCTTTTACTGTTTTCCAAACTGTTTTGGGGTGAAACACATGTGCCTACTTGTTACTTTCATGCTTTCCTGCCTTCACATCATATACTTGCTATGTTCATTAGTACATTGTCTTACATTACATTTCCTGCTATGTATGTCCATTGGGTGCATACTTAGTACATTTTTTTACATTACATTTCCTGCTATGTATGTCCATTGTGTGCATACTTAGTACTTTGTTTCACATTACATTTCATGCTATGTATGCCCATTGTGTGCATACTTAGTACAGTTGTTTTCATCACATGTTTACATTTTGGTATGACATTTGGGTTGTTTAAAATGGAACAATACATTCATTAACATTAGCTACGTCGTTCGTTAGTAGGTAGTGGTACCATAGGAATTGACAACTCCCGTTCCGGACATCCTGGGCAGGTTTGGATGAAAGGAATGACCGAATTCGATACACATAACTTAGATAAACCTTTAATTTGTTTAAGGGTTTATCGCCACAGTCTCAAGGCTTGGATGTATGCATTTTCACAATACAACATAAATGTTTGTATCAGTATAGCATGCATTTGTTCCACAAAACATAACTTTGATTTAAACCATGTTTTACTTCAATACCTTGTTTTTGTGCATTTTACATATGGTTTAGTTGATATATTTCACTTACCATACATGATATTTTTGGGTACACATTACATGATCTACATTAAACGTAAACATTTTGACATTGATATACACATTTAGTGGTTTACATTGGACATAGACATTTCGATATGGTTTACACATTTACACATGACAATTCATTTATACATAAACAATTTACATTGGTGATTGGTTTGAGTAAGTGATTTGAGTAACGAGGCGTGTGTAATATGATATAAGCATGGTGGATACGCCGCTGGTACTTCCTATATATAAGTGTTTGTATGACATTACATGTCGTAGCGTTACTTAAATCATTTCAATATTTGACATATTACGTTTTACATAAACAACTTATTTTCACAAGACATTGATTTACAAAACAACTTATCTTATACAAACTCATTTTACTTGGTTATTCATTTAACCTTACATTATTCTCTTATTTATACATATCATCGCTTTTTGAATGATTTACAAAACAAAACAATTTACAAGGTTCATGACTGACTTTTGTTAAACAACTTTTTCTAAACTTATAAGTCATGAATCCTCTTTTCACAAATCCTATGTATCTCACAGGCATTTTTATGCTGACGTACCTATTTTCACATGTGTTTTCAGGAGCTATTGCGTAGGATGATGATCATGACACTAGGGCGGACCTGTGCCTTAGAGACTAAAAATGAAGATAGACTAGTTTAATTATGTTATAAACTCTTTGTTTCCTGTTTAAGACAATATAACACTCTTGTTTAATAAATAAAATATAACTTTGTATGCCATGGTTGTGAAACAATTAATTCTGTTACAACATGTAAGACCCTAAATCGTACATGACATAAGTCGCAGCGGAAAACACGAACCATAAAATTTCTTTCTTTATAAATACCTCAACTTATTTAAACTTTAACTTTAACATAGCTCTTATTCATAAATCCGTCATCCTCTTATTTACTAATTAAAAACATAGCTTACGTTTACTACATTTTACATTCAACGTCCCCGTACAATCTCTCTAGTAGCTCGGTCTTCAATCCCTAATCCTTGTGATAATCGCTCATTATCCGTACAACCTGCATTCACCACATACATTCATAACATTAGCACACATTAAAGAAACAAAGTTCATTCGCGTACACTTCACACTTCGTCATCTTTTAAGCTTTAAGCATTTCATCTGCATATCCATTTCCTGGTGAGGCTTCAATAATGTACATGCATTACTTTTCATTCTCGAGGTACACCATTAATAACGTTAACCCTCATCGTCTCTAAATCATGCTTACATACGTACTTACATACATATTTACATACGTACATATCTTCCCTACAACTTTACATACGTGCATACACTCATACATGCCTTTATACATACATACATACATACATACATACATACATACATACATACATACATACATACATACATACATACATACATACATACATACATACATACATACATACATACATACATACATACATACATACATACATACTCATCTATATACATACAAACCTTTCCTACATCATTACATACATGCATACAATCGTACATATCTTTTCACATACATACATACACATCTACATACATACAAACCTTTCCTACATCATTACATACATACATACCCTCGTACATATCTTTACACATACATACATACACATCTACATGCATACAAACCTTTCCTACATCATTACATACATACATACCCTCGTACATATCTTTACACATACATACATACATACACATCTACATGCATACAAACCTTTCCTACATCATTACATTCATACATACCCTCGTACATATCTTTACACATACATACATACACATCTACATGCATACCTACTCGCATACATCCATCCCTCCATACATCCATACACACATTCATACACATACATGCATACATACCTTTATACTTAATTCGTTACATTTATGCTTGCGTACACGCTCATCGTACCTCATAAACATTCTAAAATGAGCTTAGAATACAATTCGGGACTCCTTGTAAGTTACAAGACTGATTACGGATGAATTCTGCGCATTCCGTTGAACTGGCATCTGACGCACGACCATGCGTCATAACCGCACGACCGTGCGGCCCATACGACGTCGGGGACACTGGTCTTGCACGAGCCAGTACACTTGTTTACCCGGAATCGCACGACCGTGCTCCTGGGTCGCACGACCGTGCGACACCTCCCGTCGGCCCAACTTCCGTAGACAATAACATAAGCCGTCGGACAAAAATGGAGGCCATAGAGGGCGTCGGAGACGGCCCATCAGGGCGTCGGCGACGACCCCTCTAAACATGGTTTTCCTGCAGATCCGTTTTAACGTCCGAACGCGCTAAAACTTGCATAACTTTCAACCCGTATACCCGTTTAACCCCCCGTTTCTTCCCACATACTTGTAAATTCACAATTTATCATATGAACTTAAAATCCCACATCCGGATTAATGAAATTCTTACCTTACGCCCTATCGGCTTATTATCATTTTCTAGATATTTGACCCGTTTTGGGTATTTTGCGCATTAAACGGTTTATGACAACAAAACCATACTTCCCATTTCCATACTTGTCCAAAACATTAAACTAATCGTATAACTTGTTCTTAAACCACTTATTAAGATCATTTGCCCAAAATACCCATCAAGGGCATTTTTGTCAACTTTAATCCCATCCTTTACGACGAAAGACTACGACACATAATTGACTTCAACCATCATGCTTAGTTAATTAAAACGCCTTATAACTTAATCGAACATAAGAAGTGATTGCAGAAATCACTTACATTATGCGTCCGTGCTCGTATCCGATTCCTTGCCTCTTCTTGACTCGTTAACATCTCATGCTTGAGCCCGTCTCGACGTGATTCCTATACTTTCATCATATCATCAAAACCCACTTCATGACTATTTTTCTAATCACTTACAAGTGATCTAATCTTAAGTTCTTCATAGTTTCTTCATGCTTTTGATGTGTGTACTACCTCCTAAGCATAGTGTACAACTAGTTCATGCATATCTTTCTAATCTCATACATAATTCATCAATTTCTTCCTTCTAATCAACATGGATCATACATGCATGAACATCAAACATACTAGTATCACATTTCTTTTAATTCCTCTAACAAGAATCCATCATACAAATAGAAATACATCAACATTCAACAAGAATTAGACATGGATGATGATCCAAATCATCATTCTTACCATAACTAATGGGTTTCACCCTTAAACATCAAATTAACCTAATTCATGCATAATCCATGTTCCAAATGATGAATCTAACACATACTCATGCTCAATTTCATACAAATTCGTGATTTACAACATAACCCATTTCGTGCATCATCACAAATCTAGAATCTAAGACATACCTTACGATCCCCTTGTGAAGGTGATCATTAATCCGTGTTTGGTTATGAATTTGAGCTTCGTTTAGCCTTCCAATTTGAGGGAATAGATGAAGTTAGGGTTCTTGGCTCCATGGGAGCTTCCTGCTCTTTCACGAACACACTATGTGTGTTTGTGTGTGTGTTTTGTTATTTAGTAACCTAACTTTCACCTTATTCCATTTAACCCCTCAATGTTTGCCACTTAAACATGTTTGGCACAACTTTCATCTTCTAATTAGTTTTTATCATACACTTTATTAGGTTAAATAACCTAGTCATTTATTTCTTAATGTACCATAGCATAACATTTAACGAATATAAACATTCGGGTTTTGGGGTGTTACAAGTCTACCCCCCTTAAATAAGGTTTCGTCCCCGAAACCTTTCTCGTTTCTTCTTACACACACACATTTATGTTTGGCTTAACACTCACATCATAATCATAAGTAATCATCCTATCTCATTTCATAATTATTCAATCAATTGGCTTCTTCTTCTTAACAAGTCTATACTTTCCATGGCATACTTTCATATAACATTCTCATATCCTTTGACCCGTTAATAACCGGTTAATATACATACTTATTCAATCTTATAATAATGCTTATACTCATATGATCCGTTTATAACGGATTTAGTACTTTCACCTCATCTTTTAAGATTCCATTCTATAGACACATTGTATAACATTTAACTCTTGTTTTGTTATCATAACAAAACTGCTATGTCATCGTCATACCTACGTGCTTAACTCCGTAGCTAACATCATTCTACGTTTCTATAATCTTTTGTACCATACATATCCTCACGTTACTTGCACATTCGGATATTTTCATTCCTATCATTCTTTTGTTCATTTGCCTTACATTTACTTATATGACTTGTTTGACGCATACATGGTCAAGCTATTGACTTCTTATTACGTAGACTAGTTTCGTCTTTTATATCTTAAATATGTTTCGTGAATTCGAACACATTATCCATACCTTTCGTACCTTCTATGTTTTGAATCCGTCTCGCGGATTCAAACATTGCATTTACATCTTTCAATCTTTGAATCCGTCTCTCGGATTCAAACATTGCATTTACGCCTTTCATCCCTTGAGTCCGTCGCGCGGATTCAAGCATTGCATTTATATCTTTCATTCTTTGAATCCGTCTCGCGGATTCAAATATTGCATATACACTTTTCATCTCTTGAATCCGTCTTGCGGATTCAAGCATTGCATTCATATCTTTCATTCTTTGAATCCGTCTCGCGGATTCAAACATTGCATATACGCTTTTCATCTCTTGAATCCGTCTCGCGGATTCAAGCATTGCATTCATACTTTAACTTCTTTCATGTTTCGAATCCGTCTCGCGGATTCTACATAGCACTCATACTTTCATTCCTGAGAGTCTTACATTTCTCTTTACCCTCACGTCCACCTACTACTTTATTCTAACGGACATACCTGTATCAATTATCACGGTCTCACGAACGTCATATGCTTCACGTGTACTGGCCAGGTACACAATCCACATACTAGTTTCGTGTCTTCGTGTAATTGTCACCTTATGTCCGAAGAATTAGGTTTCGGCACGTGTATCATTTTCAAAACATGTTTACTATACCATCATGGTCCTTCATTTAGCATTTTTCTTCCCTTAATGCATTTTACCATTTCATATACCCACATATTGAATTTACGTACCTGGGTTCAACTTTATCTTATTTCATGCCTTGGTGTCGGTACTTGACCGCATTCGCGGATCATCCTCTTCAAACACTTATACTTACCTTGCATATACAAAACCGTCAGTTTCTTTATACGTATACATAAGTACATACTTACATTCTCTTTTACCTTTGGATCTTGACCGAGTCTTGGATTGTACGGGTTTCTTATCACAAGAGCACACAGGTTTGAGTTCAAGCACTTACCTTCTTACACTTGATTCTCTCAAACCAGGGCTCTGATACCAACTTGTAAGACCCTAAATCGTACATGACATAAGTCGCAGCGGAAAACACGAACCATAAAATTTATTTCTTTATAAATACCTCAACTTATTTAAACTTTAACTTTAACATAGCTCTTATTCATAAATCCGTCATCCTCTTATTTACTAATTAAAAACATAGCTTACGTTTACTACATTTTACATTCAACGTCCCCGTACAATCTCTCTAGTAGCTCGGTCTTCAATCCCTAATCCTTGTGATAATCGCTCATTATCCGTACAACCTGCATTCACCACATACATTCATAACATTAGCACACATTAAAGAAACAAAGTTCATTCGCGTACACTTCACACTTCGTCATCTTTTAAGCTTTAAGCATTTCATCTGCATATCCATTTCCTGGTGAGGCTTTGATGTGCGTGAATTATATATATTTTTATTGATTAATTTTCCTTCACACAAATTTAGTTTTAAAAGTGGTTTTCACCTAAGAACTAAACTACACACACAAAAGGGCAAGTGTACCCGTCGGGTGGTAATATAATTTTAACGGTAAGAACCGGATATCAATCCGTGGACATGGTTTATCGATAATAAAATTCTATTACTTTTAAAGCCTTTTTCAAATGATGGATTGGTTTTGTTTAAGATGGTTGAAATGAAAGTTTATGACAACTAAAATTTATAAAAACAATATCTAAAAGAGGTTGCTTAAACAAAGTATCCACTAATGATTATGTAACAACAATGGATCAAGATGTAGTGATGATGCAAGTTCTAATTTCAACTAAGTTTCCAATCAAGGTCTCCTAGTTTTGTAAATCTTAGGAAAACTAAAATGAAATAATCATTCTAATCACCTAATCTTTATTCTTTCAAGTTCACTTGCTAAGTTGATGTTAATCTTTAATGAGGAGTTATTTGTTCTTCAAAACTCTTAACTCTACAAATTAGGGAAAACTAATATGAAAAACATGCTAATCATCATGTTATTGATGTGAACCACAAGCATGGTCATACACAAATTAATCACCCTAACTTGGTTTTATGTAAGTAATATCTTTATCATGTTCTTGATATGAACCACAAGTATGATCATGCTAAACAATAATCTTGGCCTAAATCATTATACTAACATGATTTCAACTATAGAATCCATATTAATATTCTTTTGATCTTTTCCAAATCTAAATGCTAGAATCCATACACATGTTCAAACCTTCATTCTAATCATGCTAACAATTACCATTCCTAGTTTCATGTTATGAATCATACTAACTAGTTAACAAGATTCAATAATCATAATTCCTACATGGGCTTTCCAACACATCATGTGAATACTTATGACCAAACATTCAAGAACAAGGGCTTTAAACATGCATATAAATTCCAAGAACAAGACTAAATATTACTATGAAGATTAACAAGAACAATCATCACATCCATTTCCATGTTATCACATATTCAATAGCTTCAACAAGGTTTAAGCAACACAAATGTTTAGCCTACAAAGCTCATAATTGCAGAAATAAATACAAGAGAATTAAAATTGTTCATGATAATAAAAGTGATCTAACCCAAATTTAAGACAAGATTAAGGTATGATTGAGTGGATCTTGATGTGATATAGCCTTCTTCCTAGCTCCTCCTTGGCTCCAACAAGCTTCCAAGACCAGAATTTTGAGAGAAAACTTCACAAAAATGCTCCAACTCCCCTTCAAATGAGGCTGCTGTGCGTATTTAACATGCTGGGAGCTTCTGACTTTTTGGCACGGTCGTGACACATTTTGGCACGGTCGTGCCTAGTGCGATCGATCCACCGCCCAACCAATCATTGCTTGACAGCTCATCTGCCCCCACATGGCACGGTCGTGCCTTGGATCGGCATGGTCGTGCTTGCCGTGTTCATATCGATGATAGTTGATGCGATCTCGGAAACGACTTGATCTGACTTTGATTTGGGTCGAGCACGGTCGTGCTCATGGTTGGCACGGTCGTGCTAGCCAATAGTACCCGGCAACGATCTCGGAACATGCTGATCTGGCTTTGATTTGGATCGAGCACGGTCGTGCTCATGGTTGGCACTGTCGTGCCGATCGTGACTTCTCGGAACACATGCTGATCTGGGGCTCAATTTGACCTGGCACGGTCGTGCCAGTGGGTGTCACGGTCGTGCCATTTCTTGATTTTGATGGTGCTGGTGCCGGATGCTAGTGCTGGTCGAGAGTGCCGGTGTCGAAAGGCCTGGCACGGTCGTGCTCATGGTTGGCACGGTAGTGCCATATCTGGCAGTTTGCTGGAATGTTCCATTTTTGCTCCATTTTGCTCCAAAAGCCTTCGTTTCATCACCGGGCCGAAGCCCGGACCTGTATTTTCACAAACAACTCAAATGAGTACCAGCATCAATGAAAATACAAAGAGTTAACGCATAAACGGGGCGTATTTGACGAGTAAAAGATGTATAAATTCTTATACATCAAACATCCCCACACTTGAACTTTGCTTGACCTCAAGCAAACTAAAATCAACAAACTTCTCTAAATAGCAATCATTTCAACAAGTATTTCAAAAGCACAAATAATCAATTCGGGTTTTAACAATCAAGGATCACTTGATACGAAGGAAAACCTCAAAAGTATGTCAAAATATATTTATGAGCAATGGTCTATTTTGGAAATCCTTACAAATTTACCTTACACCCTCACAATGTTCACTCACGCTCGGTTAAATGTAGGTGCACATACAAATTAAGGAGTATGTCTAGAACACTCGATGCCAAGACGATGACTACGCGATATCATAAGCTTGTGGAAGGATCAAATCTAAACACTTGGCAAAGATATAACATAAATCATGAGGTCTTGTTTGGGTTGTAAATTGGCTAGGGTTGAGGGAATGGAAGTGGATTTTTAAAGTGGCAAAAAATGGTTGTAACCCGACGATTCGATTGACTTGAAACATACAAACATATGACTATACAACTTACTAATATCTAACCGAGAGCTAACCGACAAATTTAGCTTTTCAACTCCCAAAATTGCTCTAACAAAGTTGATTGGTAATGCGTTTTCAACTATAATTCTTCTTTTTTTTATTTTTATTTTTTTTATTATTATTTTTTTTTTATTACAACATGCTTTAAGGAGAACTAAGTACGTCTACTTAGATAACAACTCTTAACCATGAGGTTACAACTAAAACTAAGAATTTATACAAAAAGCTACAAGTTAATCACTAACCGAACCGGGTTTTCAACCGAAAATGGGTTTAAAAGTGAAAAAGGTTTAATTTGGCTAAGTGGTTAACATTTAGTGGTTTACAAGAAATGAAAGGGAAGGCTCAAATTGGTTTAACTAAGGGATGATTTTGGGTGTTGGGATAAGTATAAATGGTTTAAAGTAAAAGGTTTCCTAATGCCTCAATCATTTTCATGCTATATGTTTGCTTCGTGGCCTCGAAATGTATACCTAACACAAGTTCTAAATCGCAAAAGTCATCCGGCTCACTCAACATTGCCCGCAAAAACATGAGCAAAAATAAATCTAAAGCTATAAGGCTCAAAAATAACTCACGGAAACGGGCGTATTGGGTAAATATGCAAGGCAAACAAGTAGATCAATCGCTCGATTTCTCACGCTCAAAAATATATAAAAACATTGCTTTTATGGTAATCCTTTTGCGTGAGCGAATCCTCTTTTTCGTTTACCTTTATCAAAAATTTTATGTGCTTATAAAAACTTATGTTGATTTAATAGGCCACCAAAAGTTGTTTGAGAGAGAGCTTTGTTTAATTATTATTATTATTATTATTATTATTATTATTATTATTATTATTATTATTATTATTTTTTTTTTTTAACAAAAACAAACAAAGCTCAAGCGATAAACCACCTCCCCACACTTGAATTGTACATCGCCCTCGATGTACAACAAAAATCAAATATAAAGTGGAAGAGACAGGAATACGAAAACTCCCCTGAAATTTAATGGCATTATTTGTGATAAATGAAGCGATACGAAGCATCCGCCGCGAACTACCATGCCATCCAAAACCAACTTCTCAATCAAGCAAACACTGTGCACTAGCAAACATGATTAAATACACAAGAGAAACTAACCAACCCATTTGTCATTCCTTAATTAGTTCAAACCAAAAACCAACAAATAAAGTCACACGACGGAGGAGTGTACAGACAAAGGAAAATGGCACACCCCTCAAACACAAAACAATAAAAATACTAAATGGAATGCAGGACTAAGACCTCCCGCCGGATCCCGAAGGACCGACGTTGCTCCTGGGATCAAACCTAAAAGCCGGCGACAAGCTCTAACATCCCTCGCGAACCAGAACGAACCGCAACCTGCAAAGAAAAAGATAACCACACACAAGAATAACAATAAACACACAGACATGCTAAGTTTATTTACGAGTCTTCAGCTAGACTCACCACCCCGAATTTATTTGTTCTTGGGGTGGAGGGCAACAACCTCGTCACTCTGGTCAACGGGCCCTCCAACATAAGCCTTTAACCTATGCCCGTTGACTTTAAACAATCGGCCATCCTCATGGCCTATCTCCATGGTCCCGTAAGGAAACACTGACCGTACAGTGTAGGGACCCGACCACCGAGATTTAAGCTTACCAGGAAACAACTTAAGACGTGAGTTGTACAACAACACACGATCACCCACTCGGAATTGTTTCTTGTCCTTCAAGCGGGTATCGTGAAGCGTCTTAGTACGTTCCTTGTATAGCTTGGAGCATTCATACGCATCGTGCCTAAGCTCCTTAAGCTCAATCGAAGGTGGATCCTCAATAGAAGGGCGTGCTTTAGGCTCAGCAACACGATCCACAACCTCAAAAACCTCTGGACACGGGGGAGACGTGTGACCTATCAGACAGGTCACCTCCTCGACTAATCGATCCACCCTAGGTGAACTAAAATCCTCCCCTCCTAGCAGCTGTGTGTCCATAACATCCTCCTCAAATGTATCACGAAGATGATCACTCACGTATGTGTCGATAGTCTCAATGAAGTAGAGTGTATCATCCTGACTTTGCGAGTGTTGCATGGATTTCCCAATGTCAAAGGTAACCTCCTCTTCATCAACCCTAAGAGTAAGTCTACCGGTGCAGACATCAATCAATGCTCTCGCGGTGGCTAAAAATGGTCGGCCTAAGATGAGTGGGACATTCTTGTCCTCGTCCATGTCTAAAATCACGAAATCGGCAGGAAAGACAAACTTGTCGATTTTCACAAGTATATTCTCAACGATGCCTCTAGGATGCTTAACTGAACGATCGGCAAGTTGAATGCTCATACGAGTAGGTTTGGGCTCTCCCAAATCTAACTTAGCAAAAACCGCATACGGCATGAGATTTATGCTAGCTCCAAGATCAGCTAACGCGTTGCTGGCCGACAAACTACCAATCAAGCATGGGATAGTGAAACTCCCGGGATCATCCATTTTCTGTTGTAGTTTGTTTTGAAGAATAGCCGAGCATTCTTCATTCAGGGTTACATGCGAAAGCTCCTCAAGTTTCTTTTTGTTAGTTAAGATATCTTTCAGAAACTTGGCATACTTAGGCATTTGAGCGAGTGCCTCGATGAATGGTAAATTTATATGAAGTTTCTTAAAAAGCTCAAGGAATTTACCATAGTATTCTTCCATCATTTGTTTCTTCAATCTCCCTGGGTACGGAATGGGAGGGACATACTGTCTCACTGGCTCCTTGGGTCGTGCGGTACTTGCTGGGACTCGCCTCTGTTGCACCTCGCCCGTTGGAGACTCCATTTCAATCTCCTCATCAACCTCATCATCATCAGTCGGCTTTGCAGGAACAGCCGGAGGGATGGGCTGAGTGGTCTTGCCGCTTCTCAACGTGATGGCCATTGCAGTAGCATTTGGATTAGTCTCTGTGTTGCTCGGAAGGCCTCCCTGCGGTCTTTCAGATAACATCTTGGCGATCTGGCCAACTTGGTTCTCAATGTTCTGTATGGTAGCCCTTTGATTTCTCAAATCTCCTTCGTTTCTCGCGCAACGGTTTTCAATGTCTTTGAAACGCTTCTCATTATCGGCCTTTATGGAGTTTTGACCAGCTAAGATCTGAGAAAGTAGATCTTGCACATTTGGTTCACTAGGAGGTCTAGGTGCACCATAAGCTCCAGGAGCTGAGGGACGTGGACCAAATCCGGGTGGGTGTTGATTAGAAGTATCGGACTTCCAACCGAAGTTAGGATGATTCTTCCACCCCGGATTATAAGTGTTGCTGTAGGGGTCATTTTGTGGACGGTATTGATTTCCCATAAAGTCAACCTGCTCGTGTGCTATCTCTCCCGTCGGTGCACCTCCTACATGATACGCTCCTCCACTTGAAGAACTACTCGTGTGAATCTCCATCAACCGATCAAACTTTGTAGATAAGGCATCCATGCGTGCTGTCATGGCAGTGTAGTCGTCCACGTGATGAACTCCTTGTCTAGAACTCTTGCCTCTCGGCGGCTGCTGTGTTCGATTCTTCGTGGCGCATTTCTCCAAGATCTCAATTGCTTCTATGGCATTCTTCGTGCCTATGTCTCCGCCAGCATATGTATCGACCATCATCTGTCCCTGTCCATCTAAACCATGGTAGAATATCTGACATTGTTGCCATTTGGGCAACCCGTGGTGTGGGACTTTTCTCATAAGTTCTTTAAATCGCTCCCACGCTTCGTAAAGGGGTTCACCCTCGTCTTGACGAAAGTTTAGAATCCTGGTTCTCAATCGGACAGTTTTCTCGGGAGGGAAGTATTTATGAAGGAACTTCTCAGCTAATTGATTCCATGTAGTGATAGATCCAGCTGGAAGTGTAAGAAGCCACTCCTTGGCTCCATCACGCAAAGAAAACGGAAAGAGCCGAAGACGGACGGCATCCGCTGATGCATCTCGAATCCTAAACGTTGCACAAACCTCCAAAAATCCCGCGATATGGACACTAGGATCCTCGTGATCCTTGCCATAAAACTGTACCGCATTCTGCAGCATTGAAATCGTGCCTGGTCTGATCTCGAAATTATCGTTATCGATTGCTGGTGCATTTATGCTCGCCGGTAAACCCTCAAGTGATGGTTTTCCTATCTCATTCAAGATCCTCGTCTCTTCTTCTTCCGCCATTTCTATTCGAGTCTCAAGACTACCGGAGGATTCAGATTCTGGGTCGGTTCCTAAGGATACAGTTTCGAAAGATTCGGTTTCGGTTTCGGTTTCAGTGGCGAATGAAGGATTCACGAAAACTTGGAACCCGCTTCTGAACAACTGCTCAGGATCGTCTCTTGGTTCGAACTCAGGCGGCCCTCGGGATCGCGTGTGGTGCATAAACTAAAGTAATATTACAAATAGCAAGCAAAGGCACAACTAACTAAAAATTCTAATTAAATATAAAAGTAGAAATTAAGAAAATAAGAATATTTTTTTTTTTTTTTCAAAAACTTTTTACACTTTTTTACAATGGCTAAATAAGTAAGTCGAATTTTTTTTCTTTAAAACCGTGTCCCCGGCAACGGCGCCAAAAACTTGATGTGCGTGAATTATATATATTTTTATTGATTAATTTTCCTTCACACAAATTTAGTTTTAAAAGTGGTTTTCACCTAAGAACTAAACTACACACACAAAAGGGCAAGTGTACCCGTCGGGTGGTAATATAATTTTAACGGTAAGAACCGGATATCAATCCGTGGACATGGTTTATCGATAATAAAATTCTATTACTTTTAAAGCCTTTTTCAAATGATGGATTGGTTTTGTTTAAGATGGTTGAAATGAAAGTTTATGACAACTAAAATTTATAAAAACAATATCTAAAAGAGGTTGCTTAAACAAAGTATCCACTAATGATTATGTAACAACAATGGATCAAGATGTAGTGATGATGCAAGTTCTAATTTCAACTAAGTTTCCAATCAAGGTCTCCTAGTTTTGTAAATCTTAGGAAAACTAAAATGAAATAATCATTCTAATCACCTAATCTTTATTCTTTCAAGTTCACTTGCTAAGTTGATGTTAATCTTTAATGAGGAGTTATTTGTTCTTCAAAACTCTTAACTCTACAAATTAGGGAAAACTAATATGAAAAACATGCTAATCATCATGTTATTGATGTGAACCACAAGCATGGTCATACACAAATTAATCACCCTAACTTGGTTTTATGTAAGTAATATCTTTATCATGTTCTTGATATGAACCACAAGTATGATCATGCTAAACAATAATCTTGGCCTAAATCATTATACTAACATGATTTCAACTATAGAATCCATATTAATATTCTTTTGATCTTTTCCAAATCTAAATGCTAGAATCCATACACATGTTCAAACCTTCATTCTAATCATGCTAACAATTACCATTCCTAGTTTCATGTTATGAATCATACTAACTAGTTAACAAGATTCAATAATCATAATTCCTACATGGGCTTTCCAACACATCATGTGAATACTTATGACCAAACATTCAAGAACAAGGGCTTTAAACATGCATATAAATTCCAAGAACAAGACTAAATATTACTATGAAGATTAACAAGAACAATCATCACATCCATTTCCATGTTATCACATATTCAATAGCTTCAACAAGGTTTAAGCAACACAAATGTTTAGCCTACAAAGCTCATAATTGCAGAAATAAATACAAGAGAATTAAAATTGTTCATGATAATAAAAGTGATCTAACCCAAATTTAAGACAAGATTAAGGTATGATTGAGTGGATCTTGATGTGATATAGCCTTCTTCCTAGCTCCTCCTTGGCTCCAACAAGCTTCCAAGACCAGAATTTTGAGAGAAAACTTCACAAAAATGCTCCAACTCCCCTTCAAATGAGGCTGCTGTGCGTATTTAACATGCTGGGAGCTTCTGACTTTTTGGCACGGTCGTGACACATTTTGGCACGGTCGTGCCTAGTGCGATCGATCCACCGCCCAACCAATCATTGCTTGACAGCTCATCTGCCCCCACATGGCACGGTCGTGCCTTGGATCGGCATGGTCGTGCTTGCCGTGTTCATATCGATGATGGTTGATGCGATCTCGGAAACGACTTGATCTGACTTTGATTTGGGTCGAGCACGGTCGTGCTCATGGTTGGCACGGTCGTGCTAGCCAATAGTACCCGGCAACGATCTCGGAACATGCTGATCTGGCTTTGATTTGGATCGAGCACGGTCGTGCTCATGGTTGGCACTGTCGTGCCGATCGTGACTTCTCGGAACACATGCTGATCTGGGGCTCAATTTGACCTGGCACGGTCGTGCCAGTGGGTGTCACGGTCGTGCCATTTCTTGATTTTGATGGTGCTGGTGCCGGATGCTAGTGCTGGTCGAGAGTGCCGGTGTCGAAAGGCCTGGCACGGTCGTGCTCATGGTTGGCACGGTAGTGCCATATCTGGCAGTTTGCTGGAATGTTCCATTTTTGCTCCATTTTGCTCCAAAAGCCTTCGTTTCATCACCGGGCCGAAGCCCGGACCTGTATTTTCACAAACAACTCAAATGAGTACCAACATCAATGAAAATACAAAGAGTTAACGCATAAACGGGGCGTATTTGACGAGTAAAAGATGTATAAATTCTTATACATCAGGCTTCAATAATGTACCTGCATTACTTTTCATTCTCGAGGTACACCATTAATAACGTTAACCCTCATCGTCTCTAAATCATGCTTACATACGTACTTACATACATATTTACATACGTACATATCTTCCCTACAACTTTACATACGTGCATACACTCATACATGCCTTTATACATACATACATACATACTCATCTATATACATACAAACCTTTCCTACATCATTACATACATGCATACAATCGTACATATCTTTTCACATACATACATACACATCTACATACATACAAACCTTTCCTACATCATTACATACATACATACCCTCGTACATATCTTTACACATACATACATACACATCTACATGCATACAAACCTTTCCTACATCATTACATACATACATACCCTCGTACATATCTTTACACATACATACATACACATCTACATGCATACAAACCTTTCCTACATCATTACATTCATACATACCCTCGTACATATCTTTACACATACATACATACACATCTACATGCATACCTACTCAAATATACATCCATCCCTCCATACATCCATACACACATTCATACACATACATGCATACATACCTTTATACTTAATTCGTTACATTTATGCTTGCGTACACGCTCATCGTACCTCATAAACATTCTAAAATGAGCTTAGAATACAATTCGGGACTCCTTGTAAGTTACAAGACTGATTACGGATGAATTCTGCGCATTCCGTTGAACTGGCATCTGACGCACGACCATGCGTCATAACCGCATGACCGTGCGGCCCATACGACGTCGGGGACACTGGTCTTGCACGAGCCAGTACACTTGTTTACCCGGAATCGCACGACCGTGCTCCTGGGTCGCACGACCGTGCGACACCTCCCGTCGGCCCAACTTCCGTAGACAGTAACATAAGCCGTCGGACAAAAATGGAGGCCATAGAGGGCGTCGGCGACGGCCCATCAGGGCGTCGGCGACGACCCCTCTAAACATGGTTTTCCTGCAGATCC
>JARYGA010044085.1:0-39535 GCA_030545235.1 Helianthus tuberosus
AATATGTGTATCATATGCACATATCGATTTTTGTTCAATTTCAAGCTCTAAATCGCTTTATGGAAGGTTATACGCGCAATGATGCGTAAATATAACCAGTTTAATACAACAAACAATCCGGAATAGTGAAATATACTTAGCATACCTTAAACAACCTTTACATAACTTAGAATATAAGTTTTGAAGGCTTTGGTATGGCAAAAACAAGTTAAATTGCTTACAGGGACTAAAGTTGACAAACTGCGAAAGTATGCCAATTTGAACTGTAACAGACATTCTGGAACATGAACAAAAGTTAAACATACCCTAAATATCCTTTACATAGCTTAGAAATAGGCTTTGAGGGGTTCGGTGTGCTAAAATAAACTTTTGGGTCATTCAGGGACTAAAAGCGTCAAAAAGTGCACAAGTTTGCACTTTCGCGCATATCTTACGTTCTGAATACATCCGGACATCCAAAAATTTATATGATCATTAAAATATTATGTTTTAATTATTGGCTAGTCAAAAATCCATTCGTCGCGCAATTTGGACCGTTTTTGCGTCCGTTACGACTTCCGTCGTAATTAACCGAACAACGCAATAGTACGGCCAAACGAGCCGACATCCAAGATGTTTTTGAACATGTTTCATGTTCCCTATACTTTGACTTCATTTTAGAGCCTTGAAATGAGGTTAACGGGGTTCAAACGCATCGAAAATAGCTTAAACGGGCTGCAGGGACCATTTCTGCCATTTTTGAAACTTTTCTGAATCTGGCACATGCTAGCGTAGCGCGAGCAACTTATGCCTTTACCATGGCGCTACGCGAGCACCTCATCTGGGCAGAAACACCATTTTTGCACTTGCAGGTCCATTTTTAGCACTTAACTTGAAGTTTAGGGGCTATTTTGTAACTTTCTCAATACCATTTGCTGGTTTTGATGTGCCCATGGTATTACAATACCATGAGTGCACATGTATGGACAAGATCAAAGAACGTTATTCGATAAACGATCCTAACGGTCTTGCAAATCCTATAAATACCCACCAACATCACAACTCAAAACCCACTTGATTTCTTGAGAGTTCTCTAAGTTGAGGTGAAATCACTTCATACCTGAGAATACTTGAGAAATCAAAGCTTTCGGGGACCCTTTGTAAGTGTTCCTTCGTTCTTTTATCGCTTTTTGAGTCCGAAAGTCAAACTTTGTTTGACTTTCTGCATTGACCAGTTTATGGTCAATGCGAAGTTCGTTTGAACTTCATAACGTGAGCGTAATCACGATGGTTATAGTCCCTAGAGACTATACCTACTTATTACGACGTTATCTAGGCTCAGTGACGAGTCGTAGTTTCGGCCAAAATGCGCATTTACGCGTATTTTGTAACCAAACTCTTGGGTATCAAAACCGTTTGTTTTGATACCAAACCTGTTTTTCTAAACTTAGTTAAGCATGTTTTAACATGCTTAGCTCGTCACTTTTAGTTTAGTGCTTATGTAGGGTCGTTAGGTAAGCGATCTAAACAATCGCTTACACTTTCGAACCCGACCCGTTTGGTCGATCATTAGGATCCGACCAAACACATTAGGTGACCATAGTATGTAGGGAATAACCTTCCGAGGTTATACCTTATGGTCACATCGTTTGAGTAGTTGTATGATAAGTAGTATATATGCCTTAGGTAAATTACCAAAAATGCCCTTTTTACGCCAAAATTCATTTTAAGCATATGTAACATAACTTTTGGTATCTAAACTGATTTGGCAACAATATTAGACATGTTAAGGCATATATTACTTGTCATAGGACTAGTTAAGCGGTCCGAACGCGTTTCACGCGAACGACGCGTTAAAGTAGCATAAGCTACCTAAACGGGTCGTAATGGGTCATAAGCACTTAGGTTAGGTTTCATTGTAGTATGTAGGCCTTGTTAAACCATATTACATGAGTTCCCCTACTCATTTGGTTTACGAGCCCTCATTCTATCCAATCCTCCGATTATAGGTCCGGTTTATTAATGTAGTTACCTATATTAGGTGTCGTTTGATATCCGTGATCTCTAGCATTGTTTGGTTGTTACTCAAGGACTACTAAGCAATCTCAAGTGAGTACATAGACCCCTCTTTTACTGTTTTCCAAACATTTTGGGGTGGAACACATGTGCCTACTTGTTACTTTCATGCTTTCATGCTTTCATATCATATACTTGCTATGTTCATTAGTACATTTATAGTACATGATTTCATTGTGTGTTATGCTATGTATGCCCATTGTGTGCGTACTTAGTACATTACTTTACATTACATTTTATGCTATGTATGCCCATTGTGTGCGTACTTAGTACATTATTTTACATTACATTTTATGCTATGTATGCCCATTGTGTGCGTACTTAGTACATTATTTTACATTACATTTTATGCTATGTATGCCCATTGTGTGCGTACTTAGTACATTATTTTACTCATCACATGCTTACATTTTGGTATGACATTTGGTTTGTTTAAATGAGACAATGTACATTTATTAACACCGATCATGCCGCTCGGTAGTAGGTAGTGGTACCATAGGACTTGACAAATCCCATTCCTATAATCTCGGGTTTGTTTGGATGGAAGGAATGAACGAATCCGAATACATTTTTTTGGTAACCTTTACTAAAAGGGTTATCCGACTGTCGCAAGGCTTGGATGTATGAATTTTCACAATACCGCATAAATGTTTATATCAGTATAGCATGCATTTATTACACAAAACATAACTTTGATTTAAACCATGTTTTACTTCAATACCTTGTTTTTGTGCATTTTACATATGGTTTAATTGATATATTTCACTTACCATACATAAACATTTTGACATTTACATACACAATTCATGATTTACATTAGACATAAACATTAGACATAGGCATTAGACATGGTTTTTACATAAACATTTTGACATTTGATTATACATAAACATTTTACTTTGGTGGTTTGGTTTGAGTAAGCGATTTAAGTAACGAGGCGTGTGTAATATGATACAAGCATGGTGGATACGCCGCTGGTACTTCCTATATATAAGTGTTTGTATGGTATTACATATCGTAGCGTTATTTGAATCATTTCAATTTAGACATATAACATTTTATACAAATAACATACTTTTCACAACACATTGTTTTACAAACAACTTATCTAATACAAACTCATTCTTCTTGGTTATTTACTTAACCATGTATTATTCATTTATACATATATATCATTTGGTTTATTTATCACTTTTCAAATTATTTACAAGACAAAGCAAATTACAAGGTTCATGACTAAACATTTTCTTAAACATAAGTCATGAATTCTATTTTCACAAAACCTATGTATCTCACAGGCATTTTTATGCTGACATACCTATTTTCACATGTGTTTCAGGATACGATGCATAGGATTTATCAAGATACACTTAGGCGGACTTGGGCCTTAGTGACAATAAAAGATGCAAGACTAGTTATTTATGTTATATTTCTTTGATTGTCAAGACATTGTAACTCTTTTAATCAATAAAACAATATTTCAATTTCCATGTGTTATGAAACAATGATTCTGTTACAACACTCCCCGACGTTTCTGACACGTTTTGTTGTTTTACATGGTCGGGGTGTGATAGAAAAGTTGGTATCAGAGCTCATGGTTATAGGGAATTAGGTTATTAGTAATGCTTTGACCTAGTCTATAACCTTCCTAGGACCCTAACGCGAGTTCACTTGCGTTTAGTCATAAAACAATACCGTCACCTATCCTTAGGCGACGACCACAACAAGAACATAAATTTCAAAACCGCTTTGAAAACTAATCATCTGTTCTAGGATGATTGATTACTAGGTTTTAAACCCTCTGTTATATGGTTTTGAACCCCTTTGAATTTTCAAAACCTCGTCAAAGTTTGGGTCTTATAGTGTGAACACGTGCAATCTGGAAGAGTGGATGACTGTACTCTGAGTTTTCTGTCTAAGGCTAGAGTGTTCGTACAAATCCACATAATCGGACCAGTCACTCTTACCTGGGAACTCTTGGGGTGAGTGTCCACTTATAGGCTAAAGCATGTCTTCGTGATACATTAATATGACCCGCTTACTTTGATTAGTCACTGTCTCATTTGTTTGCCTTAGGTAACAAACAAATGGTTGCAATTTCTATACATTGTCAGTCTGTTTTGATTATCCGATAACCTTTCACCTGTTTCTCCCTATGTCTTTCACTTCCTTCTAGAATGTCTCTTCCTCTCAGCAACGGTCAAATGTCCGAGCAAACAGCCAAATTTGCCCAGCAAATAGGCGAAGTGATTCTGAAGACTGTGGATTTAGGCATTGCCATGTATCGTCTCCAGAATGAATCCACTCAAGAGTCACCAAAGGAGGCAGAGGCCAAGCCTTCACCTAAACCAAAGAAACGTAAAGCTCCAAAGAATCCCGCAGCGGTTACACCAAAACAGGCAAGACCTAGCCAAGTGACAGCACCACCAGCCAAGAAACCAATCAAGGAATCAAAGACCATGGATGAACAGACTAGATCCCCTAAGAAGTCAAAGAAGCGAAAGGCTTCTCAGAACTTCGCCGTGGTCGCTCACATTGGTCGAGCCATCCCTAACCAACCAGCTCAACCCCCTGCTAGGAAGCCATACAATGGAACTGCACCCTTGTGTAACCAATGTAGCCTTCATCATCAAGCTAGTGTGAAGTGTCGCAAATGCCAAGTTTGTGGACTTATAGGTCATACGGCAAGGGTTTGCCCAACTACACTAGTACCAAATCAAACAGGACCCATCCGGGTGGCAACACCACCTGCTAAGAAGCAATACAAGGGAACGGCACCAATATGCGACAAATGTAATGGGCATCACCAAGCTCACTTACAATGTCGTCTGTGTGTATCATGTGGGCGAGTTGGTCACCTGGCAAGTGCTTGTCGATGTAACCCGAAACAAGGTGGTCCAAATCAACCACAAGCCAATCCTGCTCAAGCTCGCTTTCAGCCTGGATCGTGCTACAATTGTGGCAAGATGGGTCATTTCGTGAATAAATGCCCGAAGCTTGCTAAGGCAAATCCAACCCACGGATGAGCAGTTGGCTAATTAGAAGATGTTGTTGTCTTATGCTTTTGTTTCTTCTATTTCTTGTAATGTGAAACAATCTGTTTTTGTCACACCCCCCAAAATCCACCATGCGGAGTATCACCGCTTGGAGGCGTGACATGACCAGGATCGAGCCACCAATCATATTGAACAACATAATTAAGTAAATAAAACCAAACACAATACGATTGGTGACCAAAAGGAAGTAAACCGATTTTAGGTTAACAGCGGAAGCATAAAACATAAGTTCAAATCATAAGTCCATAGTTCATAAGTTTAAAGTCCAAAACGTAAGTTTAATAAGTTCATAAAGTTTATTCATTAAGTACGGGACATATCAGTTCGCATCCCATAATGAGCACCTCCATATGCAAGCTCCATGGCATCTAATGACCTGCAAAGCATGTAATAACGAGTCAACAACAAAGTTGAGTGAGTTCACGGTTGGTTGTCCATTTTAGAGTTGTTTCCAAAAACATAGTTTAATCTCATTCGGCTATCCAGCCGTGGGGGTTACCCCATAGTTCGAAAACATTTATTAGTTAACCATCCCATGTCCACCTTCCCTGGCTATCCAGCCCGGCACTTTGACCGTGCGGAGCTGCCCCAGTATTTTAAACTACCAGACTCGTTTATCATATCGACTACTAACAAAAATCAATTGTGCCCTAGCGTCGGTGTTCTATCACCGCCGACGTGCCATAGTCCATTAGTACACACCCGTCCAACTGGCACGATGTGAGGTTTGTTAAACCTAATAGCGCTATTAACTAATGACCCGCTCGCCATAGCCTCGGCGATTAAGTCGATACAAAAAGGGAGGGACTTCGCTGATAGAGTTCTAGTCCAGTAAGTCTAATCCGTCCCAACAGGACGAGGAATTTACATTCCTGAACACATCCCAAAGGACGAGGAATCCCTATTCCTGAACCCATTCCCATTCCCACCGGGAATTACCATGCTTTGTAGAAAAGTGTGAACTCACCTCGGTTTGCTCGGTTAGATTCTCAAATATAGCTAACAGTCAAGGTCGGTCAATCACGTCCAAGTATGATTTACCAGTTAGTCATTTAGTGGCTTACAAATAGAGCACAAAGTTCCTACACGTATCTATCACATAGCATGCGTTACTTTAACTGTTTATGCCCATATATATACTTCCCATCCATTCCCCACTCATAAGCAAACATACGATAGTGCACGTAACACATATAACATGTTAGATCATTCACAGATAGCATACTCGATATTTAGACACGCAAGTCACAACTTATGTCATTTCAGCATTAATATTCAAAACCGGCTGTTTTTGGACATTTTAATAAAATAGTTAACTTATTCCAAATATTCCCAAATTTTTACCGAATGTCTTAAACGTTCCAAATTTTATTGTGTAAAAATATCGGGGTCCATTTTATTACCAATATTTTATAAAAAATCATTTTCCGGACTGAACTCAGATTTATATTTTCTGACCACAGTCCACGGGATAATTTATTAGAAATTCATCGAGCGTCCGATTTACGAAATTCCAGTGGGGTAATTACAAATACATCAGTGGTCATCTACCGTACAAGTTTCAGGATCCAACTCTACACAAAACCCATGTTATGACAGAAAACAAAACTCGTATTTTCAGCAGAATAATGCAGCTCTAGCTGCTGTTACGAAATGACGCTTTAAAAATAGTAAACGAAGTCCAAAAATTACGATTCCAGTGCCATTAGAACCGTATTTCATAATAACATGTTTTAGACTAAAAAATATCAGTTTTTCGTAGAGTTTATGACCTCTTTACGGCCAACTGAAGCTGGCTGTAAAACCGGGACAGATTCTGTTTACAGTCTTTATCTTCCTAGTTCGTGCTCGATTGATTCCGTTAGCAAGTTTATTGATCACAACAACATCAAACATCAATACTAACCAGCAAAATATCAGATAATCAACCAAGAATCATAACCACACAAGATCTACATGATTTACACACACATCTACTCTTTATCCAACATATTCATCCTACTATAAAGTCTTTAAGTTATCATCTTGTGTGTTCTTGGTTTTTAGCTATTAAATAACTTATTAACCACTTAAAACAAGATCAAGAAGGTGTTTAGAAACACTTACAACTAGCACAAGGCTAGGGAAGAAACTAGACGAAAAACGAGTGGTTAAAAGCGTCGTAGAGAGGTCCTTTGCGATCCGTAAGCTCCGGGCTTCCTCGTATGAGATCCTTCACCTTTGGTTGTATGCAAAATTGCAATATCTAAATTGAAAAGTGTTGGTGTGTGTGTTATGGTTCTCGGCTGAACAAGCAAAGGAGAGAAAAAGAGAGTGTTGTTGGAAGTTGGTGAGTTTGATGTGAGAATGATAGGCCATGAGTTTAAATAAAAGTCCTCTAACTCTCGTTTGCACAATGGTTAAAATGTCTCATGATCCACCAACCATATCTAATATAATAATGTGAAGGATCATGGGGGTGGTGTCCCCATGCAACCAGTTCGATCAAAAAGGGGGGTATGGGGTTGGGTTAGAACCATTTAGTTAGCAACTAGTTAATTTAGTTGGGTGATTTATTTAGTTACTAGTGTGTTATGTATTGTACCGGGTGTTAGTGTATTCGGGGACCCTAACTGGCTCAGAAAAGGAAAAATAGTGTTAATGTCAATATTTTTATGTTCCGGGTAGAGTCCGGTTGTTCGGTTCGACACTGTTCCGTTAAACTGCTTAATTAATCCGTAAAGCGTCCTACATATATATTTTTGCAACATTTATATTTTTTAACACTCAGGAAGGCATACCGGACTATTTAGTAACTTTTCTGTACATTACTAGTATGTTAACAAATACATGTAAGTATAACACAGATATCAGAAAGCAGTTAAGTAATTCCACACAGTCGTCAAGCACATTAATTATCATTAATAAATTGTACGGAATACATGGAATTATGAGGGTTGTCACATTCTCCCCCTGTTAAGAGAATTTTGTCCCAAAATTTAGCGCGTGGTTACTGAGGAAGCTAGTTAAGTTGCGTTGTTTTCCTAATTTTCCTGGGGTGTCATATCATCCCCCCGTTGATTTGGAATTTCGTCCCGAAATTCTGCAGTAGCTTCAGCCTCAGTAGTGGTTGCGTTTTTCTTAAACATTTGGGGATACTTGAGTTTTATTTGGTCTTCTTGTTCCCAGGTATACTATGGGCCACGACGTGCATTCCAACGAACTTGGACCAGAGGTATCCTGGTATGCTTGAGGATCTTAACATCTCGATCCGTAATCTCTACTGGTTCCTCGACGAATCACAGCTGGTCATCTATTGTGAGTTCCTTAAGAGGAACTATGAGGGTCTCATCTGACAGACACTTCTTCAGATTTGACACGTGGAAAACATTGTGAACTCCGCTGAGTTCTTCAGGTAAATTCAACCTGTAGGCGACTTTGCCAATTTTCTCGGTGACTTCGAATGGTCCGACATAACGCGGATTGAGTTTGCCTCGTTTGCCAAAGCGGACTACACCTTTCCAAGGTGAGACTTTGAGTAGCACTTGATCCCCAACCTGGAGCTCGAGTGGTTTTCTTCCCTTATCAGCATAGCTTTTCTGACGGTCACAAGCTGCCGCCATTCGTTGTCGTATCTGAGCAATTCTCTCGGTGGTATCTACCACAAGTTCTGGGCCAGTGATTTGGCTGTCACCAACTTCTGCCCAACAGAGAGGTGATCGGCATTTGTGTCCGTACAATGCCTCGAACGGAGCAGCTTGGATGCTGGTGTGGTAGCTGTTGTTATATGAGAACTCCACTAGCGGGAGGTGTTTTTCCCAGCCATTACCAAAATCGATTACACATGCCCTAAGCATGTCTTCAAGGGTTTGGATGGTGCGTTCAGATTGCCCATCCGTCTGTGGGTGATAAGCGGTGCTCATATCTAAACGTGAGCCAAAAGACTTGTGCATTGCTTGCCACAGTTCAGACGTAAAATGTGCGTCACGATCAGAAATGATGGAGGTTGGCACTCCGTGCCTTGATACCACTTCCTTTAGGTAAATGTCTGCAAGAGTAGAAAACTTGTCGGTTTCGTTGATGGCCAAGAAGTGTGCAGACTTAGTCAATCGATCCACGATCACCCAAATGGTATCATTTCCGCGTTGAGATCCAGGCAGACCAGTAACGAAATCCATGGAAATTTGCTCCCATTTCCATTTCGGGATCTTCGGTTGTTGAAGTAGGCCTGATGGTTTCTGATATTCAGTCTTGACTCTCGCATAAGTCAAGCACTTACTGACGTAGGTTGCTATGTGGGCTTTCATGCCAGGCCACCAATACGTAGTCTTAAGATCGTGGTACATTTTATCCGAACCAGGATGTATCGAATAACGAGACTTATGTGCTTCATCCATCACAAGCTCGCGTAAGTTGCCATAAAGTGGAACCCAGATGCGTCCGTTAACATAGTAGGCGCCGTCTTCCTTTTGTTCTAGCCGTTGCCTTGATCCTCGTAGGGACTCAGCCCTGATGTTCTCTGCTTTCAATGCTTCAACCTGAGCATCATGAATCTGAGTGGGAAGGTTAGACTGGATGGTAAGCTGTAGAGCACGTACACGCCTAGGTATGGTATCCTTTCGACTGAGGGCGTCGGCCACAACATTGGCTTTGCCCGGATGATACTTGATTGCGCATTCATAATCGTTCAAGAGCTCAACCCATCGGCGTTGACGCATGTTTAACTCCTTTTGCTTGAAGATATGCTCGAGACTCCTGTGATCGGTGTAAATGGTGCACTTGGTACCGTACAGGTAATGTCTCCATATCTTAAGCGCGAATACAACTGCTCCCAGCTCCAGATCGTGAGTAGTGTAATTTCTTTCGTGAACCTTGAGTTGGCGTGATGCGTAGGCAATGACCTTGTCACGTTGCATCAACACGCAACCAAGTCCTTGGATGGAAGCGTCGCAGTAAACCACAAAATCATATGTGCCTTCAGGCAATGAGAGGATAGGCGCGCTACAAAGTCTATCCTTTAGGTGTTGAAATGCGGACTCCTGTGCATCACCCCAATGATAGATGACACCCTTCTGAGTCAGTGAAGTGAGAGGTTGCGCAATCTTGGAGAAATCTTTTATAAACCTTTTGTAATATCCTGCCAAACCCAAGAATTGGCGGATCTCTGTTGGTGTGCGGGGTGCAGGCCAATTCTTGATCGATTCAACCTTAGATGGATCCACATGAATTCCATCCTTGTTTACCACATGGCCTAGAAAGTGGACTTCGCGAAGCCAGAAGTCACATTTCGAAAACTTGGCATACAACTGCTCTTTTCGAAGAAGTTCCAGCATAAGTCGTAGATGCTGCTCGTGTTCCTCCTGACTCTTAGAATAGATCAGGATATCGTCGATGAACACAATAACGAACTTATCCAGGTAAGGCTTGCACACTCAGTTCATGAGATCCATGAAGACCGCTGGTGCATTCGTCAGCCCGAATGGCATAACCAGAAACTCGTAATGGCCGTAACGAGTTCTGAATGCTGTTTTGGAGACGTCCTCATCTCGGACCCTTAGCTGATGGTATCCCGATCTCAAATCAATCTTAGAGTAATAGCTCGACCCTTGCAACTGGTAGAACAAGTCGTCGATACGTGGAAGGGGATAACGATTCTTCACAGTCACCTTGTTGAGTTCGCGGTAGTCAATACACATTCTGAAGGTACCGTCCTTCTTCTTTACGAACAAGACTGGAGCTCCCCAGGGCGAAGAGCTAGGACGTATAAAACCCTTTTCCAAGAGTTCTTGTAGTTGTGTGGACAGTTCTTCGAGTTCTGATGGAGCTAGACGATAAGGTGCTCGGGCTATGGGCGCTGCTCCAGGAGCTAACTCGATTTGAAATTTAACTTGGCGATGAGGCGGAAGACCAGGTAATTCCTCAGGAAATACCTCAGGAAAATCGCGTACAATAGGGATGTCCTCAATTCTCTTCTCTTCCGTTGATGTGTCAGTAACGAGTGCTAGATTGGCAGTGTTGCCCTTTCGCAAACACTTCTGGGCCTTAAGGAAAGAGATGATGCCTTCGAAAGCACCACTCTTGTCGCCATGTATCATGAGACGTTCTTCACCAGAACGAGGAATGGGGACGATTTTCTTCTTGCAAACAATCTCCGCTTGATGATGAGATAGCCAATCCATCCCAATAACAACGTCGAAACTACCAAGTGTGATAGGAATAAGATCGATAGAGAAAGTCTGACCAGCTACGACGAGGTTACAACCTTTAACTACGTGTGTGGCTTCAAGACTTTTACCGTTAGCTAGTTCTACCGTGTGTTTGATGTTCAGAAGTGTTGGAGTGCGCTTAAGCATTTGGCTAACTTTTACGGACACATAACTAGTATCGGCACCCGAATCGAATAAAACAGTAACAAAGAAGCCATCCAGAAGAAACTTACCCATCACAACGTTGGGATCGTTCCTTGCGTCACCCTGACCAATCACAAAAGCACGACCCCTTGCCCCATTACCATTGTTGTTTCCCCCATTGCCACCTCCATAGTTGCCTCCATTGTTTCCTCCATTATTGTTGTTGTTCTGGTTCTGGTTCTGATTTAATTGGGGGCAGTCTTTCTTGAAATGGCCCTCAGCACCACATTGAAAGCACCCTTTGTTGTTACCTTGTTGTTGCCGCTGCTGGCGTTGATTGGGCGGGGCTTGCTGTTGCTGCCGGTTCTGATTCGCCGGATGCTGACTTCTGCAATCCCTTGCCATGTGACCAGGCTTGTTGCATCGATGACAGTTGCCTTTACCACATGGTCCACTGTGGTGCAAGTTACAGCGATTACATTTGGGGTGATTTCCCTTGTATCCACCCTGACCTTGATTCCCAAAAGGCTGCTGACTGGGGCTCCTGTACTCATCTGTCTTTCGCTGCTGGGACTGAGCTGAAGTAGAACCTTTGCCTGAACTCCCATCCCATTTTCACTTGTTATCATTGGGTGCGTCAGTAGTAGCAGCACCAATACGCTTGGGCAGTTTGTTTTGTTCCACAGCTTGGTCGGTGAGACGATGGGCTAACTTAATGATCTGCTGAATGGTACCCAGGTTAGCCAAAGTCACGTGACGTAGAATCTCGGGTACAAGGCCCTTGAGGTAAAGCTCAATACGTTTGATGGGAGGGTCTACCATAGTAGGGCACAGGATGGCCAGTTCATTTGACCTCATGGTATACGCCTCAATCTCAGACCCCGTCATCTTCAGATTGAAAAATTCCACCTCCAGTTTGTGGATGTCATCCCGACTACAGTATTCCTCTTTGATCAGTTCCTTGAAACCGTTCCATGGGGTGGCATTAGCAGCAACCAACCCCAGCAGTTGAACCTGAGCGTTCCACCATGTGAGTGCTACCCCTTCAAGAGTGCCAGTAGCATCCTTCACCCTACGATCCTCAGGGCATTCACACATCTCGAAGACAGACTCAAGCTTCTCGAACCAGTGTAGAAGGCCTACCACTCCTTCTGCACCACTGAAAGTAGTAGGTCGGCAGTCCATGAAGGTTTTGAATGTGCACATAGGAGGTTGAGCATGTTGACCTGTTGCGCGAGAATAAAAGATAAGGTTAAGCACGAGGGTTGGTTTGCGTAGGTAGGATCTAAACGTCCTAAGGTGAGTTGGTATGGCAGGTTATACCTCCTGCAGGGTTAGCTATGAGTGCCTCAGCGACTCGTTCATTGATCAAAGCCGTCAACTGGGCTTGAGTGAGGTTGATACGTCCTCCGCGTCCGCTCATGATCTTCATAATGACACAACGTAAGTGAGAAAAGTGTCGCGAAAGTGCGTAAGTGTGGGACGATAGTAGAGCGTAAGCACACAAGGTTCAAATAGCAATTATCACATTATCTAATGCACAGTGAGAACTATCTAACCGACAATATAACATAAATCATACCACTTATGGTGTTGAGTCTTGCACGTGGAGCGTAGCGTCGTTGTGGATCGTTGAGCACTGTATTGGTTAGAGTCTGGTTTTATCAAAAACTTTTCCCTTTTTAAAAAACCAAGTTCACTATAACCAATGGCTCTGATACCAATCTGTCACACCCCCCAAAATCCACCATGCGGAGTATCACCGCTTGGAGGCGTGACATGACCAGGATCGAGCCACCAATCATATTGAACAACATAATTAAGTAAATAAAACCAAACACAATACGATTGGTGACCAAAAGGAAGTAAACCGATTTTAGGTTAACAGCGGAAGCATAAAACATAAGTTCAAATCATAAGTCCATAGTTCATAAGTTTAAAGTCCAAAACGTAAGTTTAATAAGTTCATAAAGTTTATTCATTAAGTACGGGACATATCAGTTCGCATCCCACAACGACCACCTCCATATGCAAGCTCCATGGCATCTAATGACCTGCAAAGCATGTAATAATGAGTCAACAACAAAGTTAGGTGAGTTCACGGTTGGTTGTCCATTTTAGAGTTGTTTCTAAAAACATAGTTTAATCTCATTCGGCTATCCAGCCGTGGGGGTTACCCCATAGTTCGAAAACATTTATTAGTTAACCATCCCATGTCCACCTTCCCTGGCTATCCAGCCCGACACTTTGGCCATGGGGAGCTGCCCCAGTATTTTAAACTACCAGACTCGTTTATCATATCGACTACTAACAAAAATCAATTGTGCCCTAGCGTCGGTGTTCTATCACCACCGACGTGCCATAGTCCATTAGTACACACCCGTCCAACTGGCACGGTGTGATGTTTGTTAAACCTAATAGCGCTATTAACTAATGACCCGCTCGCCATAGCCTCGGCGATTAAGTCGATACAAAAAGGGAGGGACTTCGCTGATAGAGTTCTAGTCCAGTAAGTCTAATCCGTCCCAACAGGACGAGGAATTTACATTCCTGAACACATCCCAAAGGACGAGGAATCCCTATTCCTGAACCCATTCCCATTCCCACCGGGAATTACCATGCTTTGTAGAAAAGTGTGAACTCACCTCGGTTTGCTCGGTTAGATTCTCAAATATAGCTAAGAGTTAAGGTCGGTCAATCATGTCCTAGTATGATTTACCAGTTAGTCATTTAGTGGCTTACAAATAGAGCACAAAGTTCCTACACATATCTATCACATAGCATGCATTACTTTAACTGTTTATGCTCATATATATACTTCCCATCCTTACCCCACTCATAAGCAAACATACGATAGTGCACGTAACACATATAACATGTTAGATCATTCACAGATAGCATACTCGATATTTAGACACGCAAGTCACAACTTATGTCATTTCAGCATTAATATTCAAAACCGGCTGTTTTTGGACATTTTAATAAAATAGTTAACTTATTCCAAAAATTCCCAAATTTTTACCGAATGTCTTAAACGTTCCAAATATTATTGTGTAAAAATATCGGGGTCCGGTTTATTACCAATATTTTATAAAAATTCATTTTCCAGACTGAACTCAGATTTATATTTTTCTGACCACAGTCCACGGGATAATTTATTAGAAATTCATCGAGCGTCCGATTTACGAAATTCCAGTGGAGTAATTACAAATACATCGGTGGTCATCTACCGTACAAGTTTCAGGATCCAACTCTACACAGAACCCATGTTATGACAGAAAACAAAACTCGTATTTTCAGCAGAAAAATGCAGCTCTAGCTGCTGTTACGAAATGACGCTTTAAAAATAGTAAACGAAGTCGAAAAATTACGATTCCGGTGCCATTAGAACCGTATTTCATAATAACATGTTTTAGACTCAAAATATCAGTTTTTCGTAGAGTTTATGACCTGTTTACAGCCAACTGAAGTTGGCTGTAAAACTGGGACAGATTCTGTTTGCAGTCTTTATCTTCCTAGTTCGTGCTCGATTGATTCCGTTAGCAAGTTTATTGATCACAACAACATCAAACATCAATACTAACCAGCAAAATATCAGATAATCAACCAAGAATCATAACCACACAAGATCTATATGATTTACACACACATCTACTCTTTATCCAACATATTCATCCTACTATCAAGTCTTTAAGTTATTATCTTGGGTGTTCTTGGTTTTTAGCTATTAAATCACTTATTAACCACTTAAAACAAGATCAAGAAGGTGTTTAGAAGCACTTACAACTAGCACAAGTCTAGGGAAGAAACTAGACGAAAAACGAGTGGTTAAAAGCGTCGTAGAGAGGTCCTTTGCGATCCGTAAGCTCCGGGCTTCCTCGTATGAGATCCTTCACCTTTGGTTGTATGCAAAATTGCAATATCTAAATTGAAAGGTGTTGGTGTGTGTGTTATGGTTCTCGGCTGAACAAGCAAAGGAGAGAAAAATAGAGTGTTGTTGGAAGTTGGTGAGTTTGATGTGAGAAGGATAGGCCATGAGTTTAAATAAAAGTCCTCTAACTCTCGTTTGCACAATGGTTAAAATGTCTCATGATCCACCAACCATATCTAATATAATAATGAGAAGGATCATGGGGGTGGTGTCCCCATGCAACCAGTTCGATCAAAAAGAGGGGGTATGGGGTTGGGTTAGAACCATTTAGTTAGCAACTAGTTAATTTAGTTGGGTGATTTATTTAGTTACTAGTGTGTTATGTATTGTACCGGGTGTTAGTGTATTTGGGGACCCTGACTGGCTCAGAAAAGGAAAAATAGTGTTAATGTCAATATTTTTATGTTCCGGGTAGAGTCTGGTTGTTCGGTTCAACAATGTTCCGTTAAACTGCTTAATTAATCCGTAAAGCGTCCTACATATATATTTTTGCAACGTTTATAATTTTTAACACTCAGGAAGGCATACCGGACTATTTAGTAACTTTTCTGTACATTACTAGTATGTTAACAAATACATGTAAGTATAACACAGATATCAGAAAGCAGTTAAGTAATTCCACACAGTCGTCAAGCACATTAATTAATAAATTGTACGGAATACATGGAATTATGAGGGTTGTCACATTCTCCCCCTGTTAAGAGAATTTCGTCCCGAAATTTAGCGCGTGGTTACTGAGGAAGCTAGTTAAGCTGCGTTGTTTTCCTGATTTTCCTGGGGTGTCACAGTTTTGATTATAAATAAATTGTTGTTCACAATTCTGATATACAAGTGTAGTTACATGAGTAAATGGAAATTCTCTATAATACCTGTATTAAGGAACTATGTTCCTTACAAACTACTCTTGTGACTCTCTCTTTCAAATGATCGCTCATGATTCCCTCGAAAATTTTAAGTACTCGTTTCACTCTAAGAAACAAAGTACAGAAAATAAGGTGACATTATGAGTAATCATGCTTCTGCACATCTGTGCCTTTGAATCCTTGGTTAGATAACTAAGGGTATTTTCAAATCTCATACCCATTACGTTTTGATTTTTCAACATACACAGTACAAGTATTTCAAAAACAATCTTCATGATCTCAAAACATTTCATATAGTTTGAAAACAATTTTTTTAAATGCATTGTCTGTTATTTCAAAAACATTGGCTATGCTTTCAAAAACAACCTTCATAATTTCAAAATGTTTCATATAGTCTGAAAACAATATTAACACAGTACATTTTCTTATCAAATGCATGATTTCGAAAAGCATCATTCATGTTTTCAAAAACCTTGTACATAATTTCAAAATTCATCTCGCATAATTCTAAAACAATTTTTTTTATATAAATATATACCTACCTAATACATCTACTTTATGATTTCAAAGGTATTATATATAAGGTTTCAAAAACATTGAACACATTTTTTTTAGAACCCCATGCATAGTTTTCAAAAAAAAAATATTCTCCTCATACATTGACTTAACCTTCAAATTCTGCTTCATATGTCACATTGGCATATCTAGCGTCTCAACTTCATAAGCATTTTACTTCATGTTTTGACCTAAGCACATCAAGTGCAAGGTTTCAAAACATCTTCAACTTCTAAAATCCATATGGGATCTTTTTATCTTCACATTTAGACCCTTGTGGATGATTATCATTCAAATCAGAGTCCTTAATTGGATTCCTTATGTACCTAAATTCGAACATTTCGGTTCCTTATAATCGAAGTCGAATTTTTCTTTTAAAAATCTTTCTATCTTTATAATTAGATTCTTGATAATGTTTAAAGTACCAAATGAAATCCACGAGATGGATTCCTAGTGTGCTTTAAATACATGTGCTCTGTTAGCAAAACAAATTAACAAATTAAAGATCTAGATAAACAATCTTTGTGGTTATATGACTATGTGTTTATGCATCTTGTGTTTTCTTTTATGCATTTTGTGTTTTTTTATACTCTGGATATTCGTTATCCAAATCCTCGTGGAATCTTTCATATCTTCATATGAGGGATTCGTAGTAGGGTATTCAAAAAGGTACTACCTTAAATCTTTAATGGCTTCTATGTAATAGTTAGGACCCTTGGATTATATAGTACCACTCCATGATTCGTAAGAGACCCTTTTAGGGGTCTAGTAAAAAAGATTGATTCAAAAATCTGGTTAAAAATGGCATGTGATGATATAAGCTGAAAAGACTCCTTGGTTGTCTATTAAAATCATTTATTGATTTAATAAAAGGGACCCTATGGTGGTCTAGTCACATTCATCACAAGATTTGTTCATTTGGTTTTCCCCTACACATTATAAAATAGACTGTGTGGACTATGCAAGGAATTGTGTAATTATGGACGCGTACGTAATTATAAAATTCAGTGCACAGAAAACCAGTAAAACTTATTATGTGTAAGAACCGATAGCGACCACAATAACAAAATGTGAACGATGTAATGGAGTTACGGTGGACGCACCAATAACGCTTAATAGACTATTATATAAGTGTCCCTCCTACATTGTAAGCATGATGTTATTTAAAGTTACTAGAAGTTCAAGAACTCTAACCAGTGTTGTTCAATCTTTTCAAATTCATGTTTCAAGACCTCACAGTTTTCCTCTAAATAAAATTTCGGGACGAAATTTCCTAAAGTAGGGGAGACTGTGACACCTGGGTCACTGCGACCATCAAACAAATACCAAACCAATGAAATATTGTATTTCCTACTTGGGATTGTACAGTATTTCCTACTTGGGATTTGTACAAATATGTGTATCATTTGCACATATCGATTTTTGTTCAATTTCAAGCTCTAAATCGCTTTCTGGAAGGTTATACGCGTACTGATGCGTAAATATAACCATTTTAATACAACGAACACTCCGGAATAGTGAAATATACTTAACATACCTTAAACAACCTTTACATAACTTAGAATATAAGTTTTGAAGGCTTTGGTATGGCAAAAACAAGTTAAATTGCTTACAGGGACTAAAGTTGACAAACTGCGAAAGTATGCCAATTTGAACTGTAACAGACATTCCGGAACATGACCATAAGTTAAACATACCCTAAATATCCTTTACATATCTTAGAAATAGGCTTTGAGGGGTTCGGTGTGCTAAAATAAACTTTTGGGTCATTCAGGGACTAAAAAATTTATATGATCATTAAAATATTATGTTTTAATTATTGGCTAGTCAAAAATCCATTCGTCGCGGAATTTGGACCGTTTTTGCGTCCGTTACGACTTCCGTCGTAATTAACCGAACAACGCAATCGTACGGCCAAACGAGCCGACATCCGAGATGTTTTTGAACATGTTTCATGTTCCCTATACTTTGACTTCATTTTAGAGCCTTGAAATGAGGTTAACGGGGTTCAAACGCATCGAAAATAGCTTAAACGGGCTGCAGGGACCATTTCTGCCATTTTTGAAACTTTTATGAATCTGGCACATGCTAGCGTAGCGCGAGCAACTTATGCCTTTACCATGGCACTACGCGAGCACCTCATCTGGGCAGAAACACCATTTTTGCACTTGCAGGTCCATTTTCAGCACTTAACTTGAAGTTTAGAGGCTATTTTGTAACTTTCTCAATACCATTTGCTGGTTTTGATGTGCCCATGGTATTACAATACCATGAGTGCACATGTATGGACAAGATCAAAGCACGTTATTCGATAAACGATCCTAACGGTCTTGCAAATCCTATAAATACCCACCAACATCACAACTCAAAACCCACTTGATTTCTTGAGAGTTCTCTAAGTTGAGGTGAAATCACTTCATGCCTGAGAATACTTGAGAAATCAAAGCTTTCGGGGACCCTTTGTAAGTGTTCCTTCGTTCTTTTATCGCTTTTCGAGTCCGAAAGTCAAACTTTGTTTGACTTTCTGCATTGACCAGTTTATGGTCAATGCGAAGTTCGTTTGAACTTCATAACGTGAGCGTAATCACAATGGTTATAGTCCCTAGAGACTATACCTACTGATTACCACGTTATCTAGGCTCAGTGACGAGTCGTAGTTTCGGCCAAAATGGGAATTTACGCGTATTTTGTAACCAAACTACTCTTGGGTATCAAAACCGTTTGTTTTGATACCAAACCTGTTTTTCTAAACTTAGTTATGCATGTTTTAACATGCTTAGCTCGTCACTTTTAGTTTCGTGCTTATGTAGGGTCGTAAGGTAAGCGATCTAAACAATCGCTTACACTTTCGAACCCGACCCATTTGGTCGATCATTAGGATCCGACCAAACACATTAGGTGACCATAGTATGTAGGGAATAACCTTCCGAGGTTATACCTTATGGTCACATCGTTTGAGTAGTTGTATGATAGGTAGTATATATGCCTTAGGTAAATTACCAAAAATGCCCTTTTTACGCCAAAATTCATTTTAAGCATACGTAACATAACTTTTGGTATCTAAACTGATTTGGCAACAATATTAGACATGTTAAGGCATATATTACTTGTCATAGGACTAGTTATGCGGTCCGAAACGCGTTTCACGCGAACGACACGTTAAAGTAGCATAAGCTACCTAAACGGGTCGTAATGGGTCATAAGCACTTAGGTTAGGTTTCATTGTAGTATGTAGGCCTTGTTAAACCATATTACATGAGTTCCCCTATTCATTTGGTTTACGAGCCCTCATTCTATCCAATCCTCCGATTATAGGTCCGGTTTATTAATGTAGTTACCTATATTAGGTGCCGTTTGATATCCGTGATCTCTAGCATTGTTTGGTTGTTACTCAAAGACTACTAAGCAATCTCAAGTGAGTACATAGACCCCTCTTTTATTGTTTTCCAAACATTTTGGGGTGGAACACATGTGCCTACTTTTTACTTTCATGCTTTCATGCTTTCATATCATATACTTGCTATGTTCATTAGTACATTTATAGTACATGATTTCATTGTGTGTTATGCTATGTATGCCCATTGTGTGCGTACTTAGTACATTACTTTACATTACATTACATTTTATGCTATGTATGCCCATTGTCTGCGTACTTAGTACAATATTTTACATTACATTACATTTTATGCTATGTATGCCCATTGTGTGCGTACTTAGTACATTATTTTACATTACATTTTATGCTATGTATGCCCATTGTGTGCGTACTTAGTACATTATTTTACTCATCACATGCTTACATTTTGGTATGACATTTGGTTTGTTTAAATGAGACAATGTACATTCATTAACACCGATCATGCCGCTCGGTAGTAGGTAGTGGTACCATAGGACTTGACAAATCCCATTCCTGTAATCTCGGGTTTGTTTGGATAGAAGGAATGACCGAATCCGAATACATTTTTTTGGTAACCTTTACTAAAAGGGTTATCCGACTGTCGCAAGGCTTGGATGTATGCATTTTCACAATACCGCATAAATGTTTATATCAGTATAGCATGCATTTATTACACAAAACATAACTTTGATTTAAACCATGTTTTACTTCAATACCTTGTTTTTGTGCATTTTACATATGGTTTAGTTGATATATTTCACTTACCATACATAAACATTTTGACATCTACATACACAATTCATGATTTACATTAGACATAAACATTAGACATAGGCATTAGACATGGTTTTCACATAAACATTTTGACATTTGATTATACATAAACATTTTACTTTGGTGGTTTGGTTTGAGTAAGCGATTTAAGTAACGAGGCGTGTGTAATATGATACAAGCATGGTGGATACGCCGCTGGTACTTCCTATATATAAGTGTTTGTATGGTATTACATATCGTAGCGTTATTTGAATCATTTTAATTTAGACATATAACATTTTATACAAATAACATACTTTTCACAACAGATTGTTTTACAAACAACTTATCTAATACAAACTCATTCTTCTTGGTTATTTACTTAACCATGTATTATTCTTTTATACATATATATCATTTGGTTTATTTATCACTTTTCAAATGATTTACAAGACAAAGCAAATTACAAGGTTCATGACTAAACATTTTCTTAAACATAAGTCATGAATTCTATTTTCACAAAACCTATGTATCTCATAACCTTTATAATCATTACGCATTCTAAGATAAAAGGGTGTAAGATTCACTTACCTTGCACTTTCCATACTCGCTCCATTTGACCCGCTTCATCCACAAGCTTCCACCTAGCTTGTTAAGCGCCAAACTATTATCCAATGTTCACAAGGTGGTTAGATTAACCATAATTTAATATGATCTTCCACCTAACACATTTCTATGCATTCATCCGAACACTTATTATAATCACGTTTTACACACAACCAAGTAGACCGCGATTTCATTTAGGCATTTCATATCACTGAAAATGGGCTGTTTTTGGTGACTTGTTTAACCTGTTTACAAGTCTTCAAAAATTATGATTTTTTTATGTGGCATACCTCACGAAGGGTTAGGCGTTGTGTTAAAATTTCAAGATCTCAATCTTTACCAAAAATTCGAAAAAATTCATTTACTAAGCTGCAATCAGATTCGTCACTTCTGACTGCAGCTTACGGAAAATTCATTTAAAATTCCTCGTTTATACGATTGACGAAATTCCAACTGACGATTCTTTTAATCACTTAAGACTATCTATAGTAAAAATTTGAGATCATAACTAAGTTCCTAAATTGAGTTATGACATTCGTAATGGGCTGCAAATTCTGCCAGAAAACGCAGCTTGAACCTTCGATACGGAAAAATTCATAAAACGTTCACTTTTCGTCGAAAAAATGCGATTCCAGTGGGGTTTTAAAGATATTTCATGGAATTACAGTTTAGACTCAAGAAACACATGTTTTTGTCACTTTTTTTCCATGTTACAGCCAATACAAGTCAGCTGTAAATTCTGATCAGGAGCTGTTTGAATTCAGCTTTCAATTAAAGCATGTTCTTGACATCCTAACACTATTTTTTTAGCAATCAAAACCCTAAAAACATCTCATTCATGAATTTAGCATCAACAAAATCTGAATTTACTTGAACTAGGCATGATTTCAATATATACTTGTCTAGGGTTTACTCCTAAACACTACAATGTTCCTATTTCATCCATATAACAAGCATGCATCAACAATTTTTGAATTCTCTAGGTTTACTCAGAAATTCAACTAGAGATTTCTCATGAAATTTACATACCTTGTGACTCTTTTTTCAGTGGAGATCACTAATTCGTGCTCGGATTTTGATTTGGGATTGATTTGGACCTTCAATTTGGACAATTTGCATGAACTAGGGTTTGGTGGAGGATGTTTGGTCGCCCCTGTGTTTTTGATCGAACCAGACACACACACAAGTGTGTGTTTGGTTTTTTTTTTGTTTTAATAATATAAGTTTCAAACTTAACACCTTTGGTTCCCAAACTATTATTAGTTTCTTATTTTAGGTGTTTTTTTTAACCTTCTAACATATTACTACAAGGCGTCTTTCTAACTAGGTTATTTTTATTCCTAGTTATTTTAATGGGTTCGGGAAATTATAACCCGTTTTATTTTAAGGCCCGTTAACTCGGGCCTTATATATAGTTTGTTTTCCTCAACAACATTTATTCCTTTTTATTTAATATTAGGTTTCTTTATTAAATCCCTAATATTTACCGGGTTAATTTCACCACTAACGGTATTTTACCCGTTTTCGGGGTGTTACATTTTTGATTTTTTTTTGCAGGGTTTCTTTTGATTTTTGGGTATGTTCTTGATTTTTTTAATGGTTTTTGTGTGCTTCTTCGCTGGCTTCTGTTGATGGGTGCTTCTGTTGGCTGGCTTCTGTTGATTTTTTTGATGGGTTTTGTGATAATTAGAGATGTTGATAGGTGCTTATGTTGGCTGGCTTCTGTTGTTTTTTTTCGATGGGTTTTGTGATTACATGTGACCGATTTTGCAAGCGGTGCCTGGTGGCTCCCCATGGTGCCCGCTTGGTGTCGGTGGTGCCCCGTGGTATCGATCGATTTATTGGCAGTGATGACGATGGCGTGACAAGGATAGTGGAGGGTATGTTTTTGTACCTGCAACATCACTTTTGCAGCCATGATTATTGGAAACTCTGAGTCAAACCCTGTTTTTTTTTTGAAGATCCACACATGAATTTGAGTTTTTTTTTTTTGTTTTTTATATTTTTTTTGCAGTCGATGATGATAAGTTTCATTGTATCTGAGACACCTACTGAGTTGTGATTTTTAAGTGAGTTCGTTTTGTGTAAAAGAGTTTTTGTAAAAAAAAGTTTAAAACTGTAAAAAAGTTTTCGTAAAATTTTTTTTTGAAAAAAAAAAGTTTTTGTAAAAAAAGGTTAAAACCGTAAAAAAGTTTCCGTGTAAATTTTTGTTCTTGGTAAAAGAGTTTTTGTAAAAAAAGTTGTAATTTTTTTTTTGTAAAAAAGTTTAAAACCGTAAAAAAAGTTTTCGTATAAATTTTTGGTTTTTGCAAAAAAGTTTTTGTAAAGCAAAATTTTGTAAATTTTTTTTTTTTGTAAATAAGATTTTGTAAAAAAAAGTTAAAAACCGAAAAAAAAAAGCTTTCGTAAAAAACTTTAAAAACATGTGTGTAACTTTAAAAAAAAAAAAGGTTAAAACCGTAAAAAAGTTTTCATATAAATTTTTGTTCTGTGTAAAAAAGTTTTTGTGAAAAAAAAATTTGTAAGAAAGTTTTTTGTAAAAAAAGTTTAAAACCGTAAAAAAAAAGTTTAAAAACTTTTGTATAAAAAACGACGCGCAAAAAAACCGCGCGTTTGGCGTAAAAAAACGGCGCGTAACACCGGCGTAAAAAAACGGGGCGTAAAAACGGCGCATAAAAACGGTGCGTAAAAAACAAGCGAAAAAACGACGCGTAAAAAACAGCTCGTAAAAACGTTTTTTGTAAAAAAATCCTAAAAAGGTGTTTTTTTTGTAAAAAAAAATCAGATTTTAAAATGTTTTTTAATTAAAGAATCTGATTTTAATAAAAACACAATTAATTTAAGAGTAAATTACAAGTTTTGTTCTTTATGTTTACACCAATTTGCAGGCGACGTCATTTAGCGCAAAAGTTGATAAGTTTTGTCCTTAATGTTCCAAAATCTTGCATGTTATATCCTTTAGACCAAATCCAGTTAGATTTTTTGGTTAAATCTGATCATGTGCTTTGTACATGAGGGCATTATTGTCATTTTACTTCCTAAGGACTAATTGTGTACTAAAGAAAAACCTGAATTATATCTCTCTCTGACTCTCTCTTCCATCTCTTCTCTAGCACAATCTCCTCTCCTTTTTCTCTCTCTTCGCCCACTACCACCTCCTCCACCTCCCACCATCAACACCCACCGCCGCAACATCCCATCTCCTACACTACCACCAACACCCAAGCACCACCGCTTCCATTGCTCGGATCTGAACCACCACCACCACTGCCCGTTTAAAAGCTCCTTCAACCTTCATTCTCTCTCTCCCTCTCTCAACCTCAACCAAAATATCCAGCCACAACGGTCGGCCACACTACAGCCCACCTCCGGTGTCCAATACAACCAACGTTGTGATCCTTAAACTCTTTTTTGTTCTGTTTTGATAACTGAATATGTAATAACCCTAAATAATTAGGGTTTTTAAAGATAGAAAATTTGGTTGGTGAGTGTTTGAAAAGGGGGTTCCAGATCGGCGGTTTCAGTGGTGGGAGAGAGTGTGTGGGTGTGGTAGAGAGAGAGGTTTCAAAAGGGATTCAGATCAGCGGTTTAGTGGCGGGGGAGAACAATGGTTTCTGGCTGCGGCTGGATGGGTGGTGGTAGGTGGTGTGGAGTGGAGTGGGTTCTTGCCGTTGGATCTGATCAACCATCAACATCTGCATCTTCTTGTTTTTCCGGTGGGCCAACGCCGGCAGATGGCAATGGTTTGTCTTGTGCTATGGAGAAATGGGTAACCGGGAAATCATTGTGATTTGGGTTTGGAGGGTATCGCAGGGAATTAGATTCGGTGGAAGACGGGCTGAGTTGGAAGGTTTTTGTTGAATTTGTTTGATTGTTTTAGGATAAAATGATAAGGTTATGTTATCAATACTTCTACATAATGCAATGGAGTTAGTACAGTGGTTTTATGTTTTTAAGAGAAATTAATTAATATTATATAAAATATATGAGTAAAAAGACTAAAATACCCTTGAGTGACCGAATTTAACCAAAAAATCTAACTAGGTTTGGCCTAAAGGATATAACGTACAAGATTTTGGAATATTAAGGACAAAACTTGTCAACTTTTGCGATAAAGTACAGCGCCTGCAAATTGGTGTAAACATAAATGACAAAATTTTTAATTTGCTCTTAATTTAATAAGACAAAAAGGTAATAAAAAACAATACATACAGTAAAGACAAAACAAGCAAATTTACTAAACTACCCTTTTAACATTAAAATATTAAAAACATAATAATACAAAAAGAATTTAATATTGTTTTTATTACTTTTAATATCAGCTATCCATCTCCCAAGATAAATGATTAGAAAGTGGTTCTCGTGATTCTCTTAACTGGGTTCAAATTTCTTTTTATTACTTTTTATTTAGCCTGGGTTTGATCAATTTCATCGAATTGGGTTCAAATTTCTTTTCATTTCACTTCAAATTCGCTACTGTTTGGTCAATTTAATCGAATTGGGTTCAAATTCATCGTTGATTTTGAAAAGTTTCATCAAAATATGGACCCTCGAAATCAAACCGTAGAACAGAGGATGAAGAAAACATGACAAATCTTTTATTCAGACCGTAGAACAGATGATGAAAAAACATGACCAAGCTTTGATTTAGACTGTAGAACAGAGGATGCATGAACATGACCAAGCTTTGATTCGATTAGAGTCAGATTGCAGTAGCAGTGGTTTCAGATCGTAGAACAAGGGATGCGATTTTTGAACTAGGAGGTATGGCATGCGTGATAACATACGTGGTTATTTGTTTCAACATGCGTGATTAGGTTTTATTGTGTTTATAACATGCGTGATTTTCATAATAACGTGCGTAATTTGGTCAATTACGTGATGTAGGTTAAGCCGTAATGTATTTTACACTTTCTCTCTCTCTCTCTATATATATATGGGCTGCTAAAATGAAAACCACCCCCAGTTACAAGAACCGCGAGAACCACTATCCACCAATCAGATAATGACAACTAAAAGGGTAATATAGTCATTTAATCAAAACTAGCAAATCATCTCTCTTTCCACATTAAAGTCTCTTTTTTAAATCTTTTCAATTTCTCTCTATTCAATTTCTCTCTCTTCATATTTCTCTCTACTCTTTTTGTTATTTTGTAAAAAAAAGTGTAAAAAAGATTAAAAAAAGGTTTAAAACCATAAAAAGTTTTCGTAAAAATTGTAAAAAGTTTAAAAATGTGTGTGTAAAAAAATGATTTTTGTAAAAAAAGGTCAAAACCGTAAAAAAGTTTTCGTATAAATTTTTTCTTTTGTAAAAAAATTTCTGTTAAAAAAGTTTTTGTAAAAAAAATTTTAAAACCGTAAAAAACGTTTTCGTAAAAAACGTAAAAAAGTTAAAAAAACGTTTGTGTAAAAAAAAAGTTTTTGTAAAAAAAAGGTTAAAACCGTAAAAAATGTTTCGTATAAATTTTTGTTCTTTATTAAAAAGTTTTTGTAAAAAAAAAATTGTAAAATGGTTTTTTTTTGTAATTTTTTTTTTTGTAAAAATAAAGTTTAAAACCGTAAAAAAAGTTTTCGTAAAAAAAGTTTAAAATCGTAAAAAAAGTTTGAAAACGCGTGTAAAAAAAAGTCGCGTAAAAAAAATAGGACGTAAAAAACGAGGTGTAAAAAAAGGCGTGTAAAAATTAGGGCTTGAATACAGGGGTGTTAAAAACCACATCCAGTTGCGAGAATCGTCGAAACCACTTATCAACCATTGATCTTGTGTGATGAATGGTTGAGATTAAAAGAGAATAAAAACATTTTAAAATCATTTTGTCTTATTATGTTTTTAATATTTTAATGAGATAAGGGTAGTTTAGTAAATTACTTTTGTTTGTCATTTTGTTTTATTATGTTTTTAATATTTTATTGTATTAATAATTTTTTTATTACTTTTTTTTTTGTCTTAATTAAGCTGTACAATTCATATTTAAAAAAACAATTTTAAATTTTTTTTTAGAACGGTTTTAAATTTTTTTTTACGCCACGTTTTTACACTCTCTTTTTGCCCCTTTTTTATGCCTCGTTTTTTTGCGCCCCGTTTTTACGCCCCGATTTTTAGAGCAGAATCTTTTTTTTACGAAAACCTTTTTTTAAGAAAATTTTTTTTACGAAGCAATTTTTTTTATAAAGAACTTTTTTTACGAACAACTTTTTTATACAACATAACTTTTTTTTTACGAAATTTTTTTTTGCGAGCAACCTTTTTTTACGAATCTTTTTTTTTACAAAAAACTTTTTTTTAAGAAATTTTTTTTTACGAAAAGTTTTTTTGCACCCCGTTCTTACGCCCCCGTTTAACGGAAAACGGACAGAGTTTCCCCTGTTTTTGAACGATTCCGATAACTAAAGTGTTGATATATTTTCAAAATTCAACAATAACTTTTCAACAATACAAAACAATATATATAAAATTTTCATCAAAATGCCAAACGTAACAAGTCACTAAAGTATCGGTTCGAGCTCGGTTCGCGTTAACTATAAAATATATAAGCTACGTAATAAAAATCCGCGTCGTTTAAATTTTACCAAGTCTCATGTTGACTGATTTTGACCGCAGTTGACCTGGCTTGACCGTTTGACCGGAACTCGAACCTGTTGAACCGAACTCGAAACGAGACCTAAACCTCAGCCGAGACTGAACCAAACCATCTGTTGACCCGTATTGACCGAACCCGAACTGAGTTGACTTGGTTTAAATGTTTGACCAGAGTTGACCAAATGTTTACCAAGTCGACTTGGTTTTACCGAGTTGACTCGGTTTGTCCGAGTTGACCCGAACTGTGTTGAACCAAAGAATCGTCGCGTCACCGCCACCAGCACTGTCGTTGTCGATTGTCGCCGCACGGCGGCTTCGTTTTTCCGTCTTCGGTGACCTCCATCACATCATCACCCCGTCACTGACTTTTCCTGAAACCAACCCACATCGACCGGGAAAAGGCGGATCTAGAAAAAATTTGAAAGAGAAAAGAGGGAGTTGGAGGTTCTTACCGGTAAACTCGTTGGACAAAATATACCACCGCCGCCGCCGATGTTGTTGTCGTCGGACACCACCGCGACTGTCACAAAGACGCCACCACTCCGCCGTCGTCATCGTGTCAGCATCATCACCATCCTGCCCCTCCCCCAACGACATTACAGCTGCCAAAAACCACCACCACAGCGCTGCTGTCGCCGTCTGTGGTGGTTCTCTCATCGTCTCCACCTTGAGCCGCCTCTAAATGCCGCCACTACACAACGCCCACCAACCACCTTCCACCACCGTCTTCCAACCAACCACCTCCGACCAACCACCTGTTTTCAGATCTAATTGTTTTGAAGATGATTGTGGTGAACGATTTGAGAGAGAGGGATGAGATGAGGGATTTAATTTTGGGGGTGATGTGATGAAAAGTCTAGAGGAGACTTTAAAGGCAGACAGAGATTTGACATTTTTGAGTAAATAACTAAATTACCATTTAGGGTATAAAATAGGGTGCTACTATTCTCACCCCCCTAATTACTTTTCTCACCCCCCTCCCCTCACATACGATCAGGTGGGGCCTGCGTGGGACCGACAGTTTTCCTCTCACAAGGGGGGGTGTAATCAGTAAAGATGGGGGTGTGTATGGAATTAGCCGGACACATGTTACAGTTTTCCTATCACATAACAGTGGATATGTGATATAGTTTGATTGGTGGACATTGTGTTTAGTTTTAAATTAGGTGTCATCTCAATACAGGGTTGTTCATGAGCCGATAAATGTAAGCTTAGGCTCGACTTGACTATAAACCGAGCTGGCTTAGTTCGGCTAGGATTTGAAACCAAGCTGAAAGTCTGAGTTCGGGCTCTGTTTGGTTTTAAACTGAACTAGTTCAGCTCGACTCGGCTTGATTTAAAAAAAAAATTAATACATAGCTCTCAAGAGCTGGTTTGGCTCGACTTGGATTGTTTGACTCGATTTTAATAAGAAAAATTAATGCATAGCTCTCAAAATTTAGTAGTCTAAAATATTATTCAACAGTTTAAAAAAAATATATCCAAAATAAATTTAATTTAATACATTACAAGTCAAAATAAAGTTTAACAGCACAAAATAAGTTTTAGATTTCAACGACATACAATTTTAGCTTATTAGCATGGTAATCAACCTTCAAACATGAAACAAATATCAAATTACACTCCTAAATACAAGTAAAAAATAATCAAATTACACTCCTAAAAATAGTGTTTATAATATTAACATATATAATAGGTAAAATAATCTGAGCTAAGCCGAGCTGAGCTACCAAGCTAGCCTAACCGAGCTAGGCTCACTTTCTAACCGAGCCGAGCCGGCTCGACTCAATGTAAAACCACACTATATTGTGAGAGCTTTTTCCGAACTAAATCTGAGCGAATTTCGAGGAAGCTCTGAGCCGTGAAATTTTTTTACAGCAGTATCTAGTATCTGAATATACAATTCCAACCGTTATGTATGTAGCGGTGATTAAACGATAAAAACGAGTTGACGTCATGTATAAATAGGAAAAGTCAGCTGCCTTTGCAATTCAGTTGATCATTTAAAATGTTAATAGCTCGCATGATCACCACTCATGCGTTGAAGTTCAACCCCATGTCATGTGTCACACCTATCCTGAAATGTGCTTTGCACGTATCTCATGTTTCTTTTTTTCACCATACCTTTATAAACCACCAACTCTATCAACGCCAACAAAAACAGTCTAAAAACAAACACAAAAGCTATGAATTTCATCAAATCCTATGGAAAACTCGACGAAGCGGATCAAATGCGACGCAGGAAAACAAGGAAACGAATTGCTGTTATTGCATTATCATCACTTATTCTTGTTATTGTCGTAGTTTCAGCAGTTGTGGGAACTACAAGTAGCAAAGACCAAAACCGTAATCGTAATGGTAATGACTCGCAATCCCAATCGGCTTTGGCTTCAATCAAAGCGGTTTGTGCCTCTACATTGTACCCGGACACATGTTACAGCTCCCTCTCTTCTCTTGTAAATTCTACTCATATCCAGCCGGATGAGTTACTCAGACTCTCTGTCCTTGTCGCGGTGAACGAGCTATCGAAGGCATCCACTCGTCCAGAGCTCAAGAATTGCAGTGAGCTACTGGATCTTGCCCTTGATCATCTCAACGACACACTGTCATCAGCAACAGATGTCGATTTGAAATCGTTAGGCGGTCTATTTGATGATCTTATGACATGGCTAAGCGCTGCGGGGACGTATCAGCAAACATGCATAGACAGTATTCAAGACAATGTTGTAGGATACCTTCAGAAATCAAGCGACTTAATAAGCAACAGCCTTGCAATCATCAAGGGGTTTTCAAGTGTCACGAATACTAACAACCAAAGAAGAAGATTGATGAGCTTAGTTGCAGAATGCAAAGAGTTGCCAGAATGGTTGTCTACGAAAGACCGGAAGCTGCTTCAGAGTGGAATTGAAGCTGATGCGGTTGTGGCCCAGGATGGATCGGGCAGGTATAAGCGAATTGCTGATGCTCTTAACGCGGTTCCGGATAAGAGCAAGAAAAGATTTGTGATACATGTGAAGAAGGGGATTTACTATGAGAATGTTAGGATTGAAAAACCCAAGTGGAATGTGATAATGATTGGCGAAGGCATGGATTCTACAATTGTATCAGGAAGTTTAAACGTGGTGGATGGCACACCAACATTTCAGTCAGCAACATTTGGTATGTACATTCAGTGACTCAGGGTTAGATTTTTTTGGACAAATAGGAAGTTGGCTACACCTATTAGCGGACTCTTAAAACCTTTGTTATGTCATATTTCTCCATAACCCAAGTTTTTAATACATAATTTTCACTGCTGTCTAAACTCTTCAGAGCGTACTGACTTTTGTGGTTGATGCAGCTGTGTTTGGCAAAGGGTTTATAGCTCGGGATATGGGGTTCCGCAACACTGCCGGTCCAGCCAAGCATCAAGCGGTAGCACTAATGTCTACCGCAGACCAATCTGTATTCTACCGTTGCAGAATTGATGCATTCCAAGACTCTCTTTACGCACATTCAAACCGCCAGTTTTATAGAGAATGTAATATTTACGGCACAGTAGACTTCATATTCGGCAATTCGGCTGTTGTTTTTCAAAACTGTAACATACTTCCCCGTAGACCAATGCCAGGACAGCAAAATACGATCACAGCCCAAGGCAAGTTCGATCCTAACCAAAACACCGGCATTTCGATCCAAAACTGCACCATCTGGCCGTATGGTAACTTGAGCGATGTGCACACTTTTTTGGGACGTCCATGGAAGAACTATTCGTCCACAGTTTACCTTAACAACATGATGCCAAGCTTCATTGATCCAAAAGGATGGTTGCCATGGGTGGGAGCATCAGCTCCCAACACCATATTCTATGCAGAGTTTGCTAATTATGGTGCTGGTGCAGTCACAAAGGATAGGGTTAAATGGAAAGGACTCAAATTTATAGCTGCCAAACAAGCGAGCAAGTTCACTGTTATACCTTTTATTCAGGGGGACAAGTGGCTTAAAGATACTGATGTTCCATACAAATCAGGACTTTGATAACAATCTCTCAAATCCTTGTTTTCAAATTTGAATTTTCCTATTTTTTATGTTATTCAGATTCGTAAGTTATCATCTCTACATGTGTTGTGTTGTATCCAATGTGTGTGGGAAACTTAACAATGATTTTGTGTTGATTTATGACTACATGTGTTGTGTTGTATCCAATGTGTGTGCGAAACTTAAAATTGATTTTGTGTTGATTTATGAGGCTAAAGATAATAAAATGAATCTTAAATAGCTACTTGGATAATGTTTGGGTGTTAATAATGTCACACGCTTAAATGTTATTTTCACACCGTATAGAATATTCAAACATGACAAATATTGAGTCGTATAATGTTATACGGCTTGTATACACGGAGAAAATATTGGGCCGTATAACATTATATGAGGTTCGGGTTGTATAGTATTGTATAGGTCGTATAACATTCTATACGGGCCGTATAATGCTATACGGCTCGTATAGATGGAGACAAAAAAATATTCTCTGACATTCTTTTGTGCAACGTTCTCTTATACGACCGGTATATAATAGGTGCAGTGGTGTGAACATAAGATTTTTGTGATGTTGGAATAATGGAAGCCTAATGTTTTATACACCGTGCAAAAGAAGTGTTTTGCTTATTTTGCGTTTTATATGTGATAGAACTTTGTGACAATTAAAAGAAAACAATCGACTTTTAGATACTAAAATAAAGGCACTTTATAGCTTTACTTATATAAATACTAGGTTATCACCCGAGATTACTTCATGCGCTAGAGAAAGTTATTAATATACTTATTATTTATGATAAATACATACTTAAAATGATACAAAATGTATGATATATTAATGTGTTGGCTATAATTAGAGTTATAAAGTTGTACCGCCATCTAAAGAATCATCTATCCAAAAGAGCCTCTCTCTCTCGTTCAAACTTCGCTTACCAAATGTAGTCTTTTTTCAACTTGAGCCAGGTTTTTTTTAAAGGCCAACATAGTATCATTAGAAATCTTGCGAGTAGCAAGCACCAATTGTATAGAATCCTCAAAATAGAAAACAAGTTTTGGTCCAAAGTTATAGGATATGTAAGGTGCTCTTACCATTGTGTTATACCCATTAGGCAGTTGCATGATGCAGTTATGAGTGTTAGACTTTTTAGCCACTTTAGTAACCTCGTCACTCGTAGCACCTTCATTTCAAAATAGAATATTCTCTTTGATAGTTGTTGCAAATAGTATAGGCTCTTGGCTCACCAAACCCAATTGACTTCTTAACCATTTTAACCGGAGCGACTTTATATCAATCCCATCGAGTAGTATCTCTCCCTTAGTCAGATCATAGAATCTTTCTAGCAGGTTGACCATCGTTGACTTACCGGACCCACTTTGACCAACCAGCCGAACGGGCTGACACGACTTGATCTTGATGTTGACTCTTTTTAGAACCAAACTTTCTGGTCTTGTAAGGTATGCAAACTCAACATCCTTAAACTCCAGCTCGCCTTTGACAACCAATATCTTCTTTCCATGTTTGTCTGTCGAGTCTATAACCGGGACCGGTTAATAATTTCGTTCACGAGAGGTGCTGAAATCTTAGCTTCGGCAAAATGTTTTACGTTCATAAAAGAAGCTCCAAGACCGCTACAATAGTTAATTAAATATTTAATTGATGTTTAATTTGAAAGTTTGAATAACTGATTTATTAATATGTTGGTTTTGTTATGTAATATATGAAACATATACTTACAATCCTCCATAGACAATGCATACCCCTGAAGCAATTATATCTCCACCTTTGATTCCTTTTTTGATGACCAAGATGCTCTCATATCAACTCATAAGAGCGAAAATAGAAAATATAATTCCGATGCTACCAAAAACCATTCCTTTTAACAATCCTTGTTTAATACCTAGAGCTAAAGTTGGTATTAATGCATCTGAAAACTGACTCACCATTTTTTCTCTCCAACGTAGGAATGAACCGTTTTAATCGAAGAAAACGCCTGTTCTGCTATCCCGCCAGCAACTGTATAAGCTTCTTGTAGTTTCTCTTTGTTTTTCGCTAAAATATTTCCATAAATTACCCCTGGAATAATCAGCAAAAACATAGCCGGAAGTGCAACAATTGCTAATCTCCAACAGAGGTAAATAGCGTTAATTCAGCTGTCAAAACATGCATAGATTTGCAATGAAATCCGGAATCTGTTTGATTATGAAAACAAAGTTAAATTTGTGTGCAAAACAAGTTTCATGTTGAAAATGGCATAGTTAAAGAAGTTAGAAGACCTTTTCACTAATAACTCCTTGTATGTTTATCTGCTGATATATTTGTCACAACACGCGATGCTTCAAAACTTTTGTCAAAGTACCAAACTTCTTGTGGTAAAACAACTTTTAAATATTTAAACGGTATCCGTGATGATTGTCTTTATGCGGCGTGCCCCCAACATAATCCTTCTATTGAATGTCAAAACATATGATCATTAAACAGATGGAGATCATAATTATATAAAGTTATGTATTAAACAAAAAAGAAAGTACCCATAAATGCGCCTGAAGTGACAACTATAGTAAGATAGACGTAGAGGAGTGCATACTGCAAAAAATATAATAAAAAATAAATAAACTGATGTAACAGCCAACATCAAAGATGATTAATAACTAAGTTACTAACCTGATTAATGCCGGCATAGGTTTTAGAAGCCAAAGACGTGTAGGCATTATACATTCGACTAAGGACTTACATGATCAACGACATACTTAATCCATTTGCAATGCACCTGCTGTCCCCAAAACCATCAAAACCATGTCTATCCAGTCAACATGTTCTGTAATTATCGCTGTCACACCCCTTTCAAAGGCGGAAGCACGAGGTGTGATCCTGAAAGGTTCTCATTGCATACGATAAGTAAACATTCTATATGAATATAAAACAACTCCAAATTTCCTTTCATAGTTTAAACATTCAAAGCACAATTTAAGTTTAAAGTTTACATCACAATAAATAATTGCTTGAAAAGTTTACAACTTCATCTCAAATCAAAGATCAAGGTTTTGTTCACTATATCACCGCAAGGAGGCGGGATATAACAAACAAATCCATCAAAAGTGGCAACGGAGCATAGACACATGATAACTTGAAACATAAACAACATTCCTGGGCAAAGATAGGTCGCGCGCGCATCCACTTAGTTTCCTGAAATACATGTAAGCTTTGAAAACCGTCAACAAAAGTTGGTGTGAATTCATGCAGTTTTGTGTAAAACATATGAGTAACAGTTGTAGGAATCATGGTATGTAATTGTAAAATGTACTTGAAAAATGTATTCTGTAAATGTAAGGAAATTGAGATCGTTAATGTTTCGCGAGGACATTAACATTTGTCACGACATAGGAAGCATCCAAACCATAGGCATTTTTCCGTCGATTTACGACTCGAGACACAAAAGCACTCTAGGTAAAATGTGGCCAAGAGTGTGGCTGCCTGAAACCCATTAGATCTAACCTTTTATTCCATGGTCTAGGTATATAGTTGATTAATGGTGCTTAAGTTTCACCCTATTCGTCACATGATCTATACGTCGTTCCTTAGTTTTGTTTCTACATACCACAGTACACGTATTTTCCCCAAGTTTAGAAAACAAGAAAATGTTTAAAAGTGGGGACATGAACTCATTGATTTGCGTCTTCTACGTCAAAACTTCACCGGTGCTTGTCCTGTAGACGTCGTAACCTATACATGTCCTACGTACGTTAATCACTTAAACTTGTAACTTACTAAGTACAAGTTACCATCTTAAGTTAGGTATTTGTTTTGTATAAGTTTGTCATATGTGAGGGTTGTGCCCTTGATTGTCCGGTCTCGCCCGTTCGTCGCATTATAGTAAATTGAATTTGTATTGTTCACTTGTAATTATATATATTTTATTATCAAAAATATATATTTGTATATGTAGTATTTGAAAACGACATGTGTTAAAAATAATCTATATTTTTAACTTATCCAAAATATGATACTTATATTATTTTCAAAGCATAAATATAAGTAATTTGTTAAATAATATTTTCAATATTATTTTTGTATAAGTATACTTAAGGAAGTATACTTGTATTTATATGTAAATACTTGTGTATTTTACCTTATTTGCCAAAAATCAATCATTTGATTTTTAATACTGGAATTATATTTCTTAAAAATATAAATTTTTAAGTTTTGTTTATGATATATACATTTTTAAGGTTTGTTTATGATATATATATATATATATATATATATAATATATATATATATAAATTTTTTTTTGTCATTTACACGATTTTGTATAATTTTCATTACTTGATAGTAACTATATATATTTGTCCAATATGTATATTTTTGTCCAAAATGTCCAAATATTTGTCCAAGTCCATGTATTTTGAGGAATATATTTATGTTATTATATATTTTGTATCTTGTCCAAATATCCCTTTTATGGGTAATTTATATATATTTATATATACTTCCTTGTGTATTTTTGTGTGTATTTTGATATTTATACTCCTTTGGGGTATTTAGTGTATTTTTCAAGTTCCTAATACACTAATACATATAATACACATAGTATACACTTAGCACATAATTTGGTGACCATTAAATATATATATTTTCCCTAAAAATATACATACTTAATATTGATTTTAACCTTGAATAAAACCTTATTTCTTGACTTGTAATTTTGTATAAAAATCAGGAAACCTTAGTAAATATTTTAAGGTGAATTTTTGGGGAATAAGTATCACCAAAACTTATATTTTTCTAAGTGTCAAAATTTAATAAAAATTTTGACATAGTTTCCCCTAAAATGGAGGTTTCCCATGTTTTCAAAACATGTGTTTATTTTCTTTTCATCATTAAAAATAAACTTTTAACAATCTCACAAGTTACATACTCTAGGATGAACTTGAATATTTCTTAAAAACATGTAGTCTTTTAGATCTACACTTAACATACATAGATCTTTCACAAACAAGCTTCTTGATAAACTTTTCACAAATTCTTTATGAAACTTTATTTCATAATTTAATCATCCACAAGTTTAGTGTCTTCAAGATCATAAGAAACACATTTTAAAAACCATTTTTTTATGTTCACATAAAGATCTTTCAAGTTCATCTTCAAGTTTCACCATGGATCTTTCAAGATCCATGCTTAAACTTGTTAGATCTAAGCGTCTAACAAGCTTACACATGATGGATCCAACTAAAAATACAAGATCAACATTCACAACTTCATATCATACATCAAACAACTTCAAAACAACTTGTTTTCACTTAGATTATGTTAGATTTTCATGTTACCATCTTTTAAAGTTTATGTTCTTTGATGGTGTAACTTGTACATACTAATAACATGAAGTAAAAGATGGTTTATGGAGCTTACCTGTCACAACTCGTATAAGATCCTATTATGCTTCGCTTTTACTTTGTAACTACGTGTACATCATATGAGGCATTTATGGTGTTTGATTATATTTGAATAGTTGTGAGCTTGGTAACGTGTTATGTGAATGTTGTATGTATGTGTTATAATATAAAGTCTAGTCGCATAATAGAACCGAACCGTGCCGCACACCTCCTTTGAAAATTGTTGAGATCCTTCCTCCTTCTTGCTGGATCATTCTCGGCCCAAAACAAACCAACCTAACCCGCCATCCCCTCCCTTTTTGCGACACAAATCAGCCCAACCCGCCACCCCTCTTTCCCTTGCGGCCCAATAGCCCAACTCGCCCAACACCCCCTTTGTATTTCATATATACGTATAAGTTATGCATGGAAAGGAAAAACAAAAAAACCCTAACCCCTTGGTGTTGAGCGACGGCAGAAGAACAGGCAGCCCCCCTCGCCACGGTTCCTTCCCTTCGGTGCTCTCTCTCGCTCGCATCACACTCTCTCATACGGTTAGTGTTTCAGTTATTTTCGGGTTGTGATTCTTACACTACATGGCTGCGTTTTCATCTTTGCTGCGATTCTTGGTGTTAAAGTGGATGATTATAAGTTAGGGTTTTCTAGAAATCATGTTCAAATGGTATTTCGATCGTATAAATGTTCGATGATTAACTAGGGTTTGTTGTGGATTGGAACCTGCTGATTTGTGATAATATGTGTAGGATCGTTTTCACGACCAAACGAGTCGTTCAGAAGAGTTTTTGCTCAATACGAGAGGCGGAAACAAACGTATCAAGTTGATTCAACTTGCAATTCATTTAAACTGTCTTTTGATTGATATAACAACGTTTTACAGCGAGTAGACACTTCGGCAGCAGTTCGACTCTGAAACTGGAAAGTTACAAATGAGATCCAAGACACTAGTATTTATAGGCAGGGTATTCCGCACAAAATAGTTCATGCGAAATCAATATTGCTATTTCGTACGAAATGACAAAGTCATTTCGTGCGAAATAGACACTGTTCTATTTCGTGCGAAATAGCCTTCACACTCATTTTTGACATTTTATCGTATATCGTGCCCTGATCTATCTAAGTTAATACAAGACTCGATACAAGACGAAGTCGACAGACATATGTACCAACAGACTCCCCCTTGGATGTTGACGAAGTCTTCAGTGTTGAGTCTTCAATCTTCAGTCTTTATCAGTCTTCTCGCTCTTTCCAAAGTATCTGACACTGTAAGCATCCTCAATCCTTTCTCTTCTCTTTATCAACTAATCTCCCCCTTGGATGTTGATCTATCATCTTAATAATCTTTGAATCTGAATCTTAAGCTTCCTAATTCTCTTGATCAGATCTCTTGATTCCTTAAGTTCATCATCATTCATAGTACCAAGATTGTAACCTGGCTCACTTCATGTTCCATTCCTGCACATCCTCTACCTCAATATAAATTTCACAAATTTAAAATTTTACAAATTTATTCTCTGCTTACCACTTGTAGACACAACCTTAAAACATCATTTGGAAGTATCGTACATAATGATTTAACATTTTTAATTTCTGATGTATCACTTGAAAGAATAACTATTTCAAACACACTCTCCCAAACCTGTTCACCATGTTTAGCTCTCGGAATTTTGAAAATCAGCTCTCCAACATCAGTTGTCTAAAATCTTTTTGAATTTTCAAAATTTATGCTAAAACACACTTAAATCTTTTTGGATTTTAAAATTAAAGAATTGCAGTAAAGAAATATGTACATACAATATTTTTGTGAGTTTGTGTAAGAGGATCATATCAGTTTTTGAAACAAATCACTAACACCGTTAAACTTTAAACATTTTAAGTTCTAAAAGATTCACTTAGATTGTCAGTATACTAATCCACTTAAATTTTCACACAAAGTTCAACTATTTCGAGATACGAGATTAATGTTTTAAGCACTTGAACTTATTCGCGTGTTCCACCTCAGAATATACTC